>VUQS01010147.1:18059-32826 GCA_015108495.1 Heterochromis multidens
GTTGCCAGACAGGCTGGTCTGAATATTTCAGAAACTGCTGATGTACTGGGATTTTCCCACACAACCATCTCTAGGGTTTACAGAGAATGGTCCAAAAAAGAGAAAATATCCAGTGAGCAGCAGTTCTCTGGGTGAAAATGCCTCGTTGATGCCAGAGGTCAGAGGAGAATGACCAGACTGCTGATAGGAAGGGAACAGTAACTCAAATAACCACTGGTTACTACTAAGGTATGCAAAAGAGCATCTCTGAAGGCACAACACATCGAACCTTAAAGCAGATGGACTTCAGCAGCAGAAGACCACATCGGGTGCAACTCCTGTCAGCTAAGAACAGGAAACTGAGGCTACAATTCACACGGATTCACTAAAATTGGACAACAGAAGATAGGAAACACATTGCCTGGTCTGATGAGTCTCGATTTCTGCTGCAACATTCAGATGGTAGGTTCATAATTTGGCATAGACAACATTAAAGCATGGATCCATCCTGCCTTGTATTAACGCACCATGTCACAAGGTTCAAATCATCTCAAACTGGTTTCTTGAATATGACAATGAATTTCCTGTTCTTTGATCTGGTGACTGTTCTCCACAGTCACCAGATCTCAATACAACAGAGCACCTTTGGGAAGTGGAGGAACGGAAGAGTTGCATCATAGCTGTGCAGCTGACAAATCTGCAGAAACTGTGTGATGCTGTCATGTCAATATGGGTCAAAATCTCTGAGGAATGTTTGCAGCACCTTGTTGAATCTATATCAGAAAGAATTAAGGTAACTCTGAAGGCAAAAGGGGGTTCAACCTGATACTCACAAAGTGTACCTAATGAAGTGGCCGGTGAGTGTATATCATTATTGTTGATTGATACTGATATGGATGTTTCAAAACATCCATATCAGTATTGCCGCTAGAAATCCAGTACTGGTCAGGCTACAATTACAAATCAAAGTTTCGCTATCATTTTGATTTGACCTTGTCTGACAGTTAAAACCAAAAATAATTAAATTCTTGCATTATACGAGAGAGATAAATTAGGCATTGGTGAATCTGCTAACATGCTTTCAGTAGAAGTGATGAGAGAAAAAAAATCTCCCATGTTTGGTGAAGAAATGAACTTCTATTCCAAAGTTATTATGAAGATTCAGCAGTCTGACTTAATCAAATTATCTTTCTTCTTTGTGCTCCGCCAGACAGTATTTCTTTTCTGAACTGCACTGTTGGACAGAAGCAAATAGAGGAAATTTATACAAAAAAGAAGAGGAAGACAGCAACTTTTAACACAGAACAAGGTGTAAAAAGTCTTTTTGCACTTGTAAAAACACTTCTTTTACAAGTGTAAAGAAAAACACTTATTACAGGCTTTCACACAGACCAAGGTGGATTTTGTCACTCATCACTTACACTGAAAAGTACATTTTTCAAGAATCTCTTCTTGGCTGATATAGAGAGATGGACTAGAAATTTACAGATAAAATCTAATAAACAAACCCAAAGAACAAACTAACAACAAAAACTTGTTTCAATGTAGGTGTTGGATTTATGGGATTCACAAACTGGGAATCTATCCTTTCAACTTACTATTAATTAATTTTCTGGGTATCAATCAAGTGATATCAATTTTAGTTTCATAAAATACAACAAAAACAATTAACTCTACTGTAATCCCTTCTTCACGCTGCAGTATTGCGTTGTTGTGTATTGCAGCACACTCCTATGCTTTATTGTACTAACTATTCCTGACTAAGTGGCAGCAGGAATGGGTTTACAAATCACCTGCAAATGTCACACATAATTATTTGCACTTATCACATCTGTGATGATGTTAGGTTTCTGTTTTTCATTTAATTGTCCATTTCTTTGTCAGCACTTGTTATGCCCTCAGCCCTGATTGCTGACAGAATTGACAGCTTCCTCTTCTACTATGAACATATAAACAGAGATGTCTGTTTATGTAAAATATATATCTCCCATTAGTTCCCCATATGGAGGTGAACACGTCTGCTGAGTATTTCAGACATGGATTCAAAAACATTTTATGTCTGTGTAAATATTTCAGTGGGAAAATGGGAACACATCATGTGTGTATGTTTGTGTGTGTGTGTGTGTGAATGCATTAGTAATTAATGTAAGGGTGTAGCAGCATGTGCATGAGGTGATCTGTTTACTGTGACAGTGATTAATGCACATTTTCAATCGTAAGTGGCGCATATGAGCTTTTATGCATATGAAAGGGTTGGATTGAGTTATGATCCATGTACTCTACAGACATTTTCTCTCAGAAGATCATCCTAATATGGCTGACCTGTATACAAGATTATATAATTCTGCTTTTGAGTGAGCTAACAGCTCTACGCTCACATTTCCTGTGCCAAAACTTGAGTACTCTCACATTCTCAAAGTTATGATTCTTCTGGTACAGATAATGAAAAATGTGGGCTTAGACAGAACAAAAAAATCAGTCACAGGAAAACAGCATAATATTCATACTCATTATGCAAATGAGGAGAAACAATATATCTTAAAACCAGAAAACCTTTCATTGCCCGTGCAACACCCACACACACAAAGGCACACACACTTACACATGCTCATGCTGTTAAAAATATATCATGCTAGAAGTAGCAAAGAGAAAAACCTCTCCCTATGGACGAGCTTGAATACTGAGAGCATTTCCACTGATGTACATCCACAAACCTCCATTATAATAGTCCTTTAATAAGACTTGAAAAAGCACTCACCCATAAATATGTCGCCTCCATCCTGCTGTGCTGCTCAGCTTAAAGTCTTTTGGATCTATGGTATGCCTCTGACAAAAAAGTAGGCCAAGGACAAGCACTGGTCATCTAAACAGGCTAAACCCAGGCAGAACATCCAGATCATGGGGCTGCTTTTTGGACAGCTGCCAGATCTACTTCTAGTCGGAGGGCAATGGAATATTTTCTTGGGGTCATCTTTATTCAAGTTACAGTATATTTTTCATCCAATTTGCTGGAGAATTTTTTTTCTGCTAGTCAGGTAATAATGTACATTATAGAATACAATAAAATTCTTATGGTAATATTAAACAATTCACATTCAATAATCTATAAAGAAGCTCTTTTAAACATTAATACCAGTTAAGTAATGTAGGCTTTGTTTTTCAGTCATATTCCAATGTGAAACATATGACTAGATTTGCTGGCTTTTCTCTTGCCAAATCTCTTTTCTCTGTCCAAAAATATTCAGCTGACTTGAAAACCAAGACCCTAGTTGTCAAAGACAGGAGACACCTACAGGTGGCTTAAAGCTCACTCAGGGAAGTGTCACTTTTGGGGGGTTATTTATGGGAATCATTGTGACTGCTGGGCCTGTCTGCTCTCACTTTTACTGCAACTTCCCTGAAGTAAAGTATCTGTATTGGAATTGATGTGCACCATGTGTGTGTTCCTCGGGAAACAGGAGGCAGCTAGGATTCTGGGATTTTTGCATGTCCCAAGGCAGATGTTCAGCAATTTGGCTGATGTATGGAACATTTGCTTCTGATGGAAACTGTCACACTCAGATTGCTTTTGCATGGTCTGTATAGGTACATGATAGCAAGTTTTAGGGTTTGTAAGATATTGTAGGTGCTTAACACCTTTCAAGCTTCAACAGAGGTGAAAATTAAAGCCTAAGTATATATTTCTTCACTCACAAGAAACACATTTATTTCTACCTGGTTGTATTACAAAAATTTGAATTATGCTAAGTATATTTTTTCAGAAGCTAGCGGCTTTAAAAAAACACCGTATACTTAATTTCTTCACTGCTTGTGACATTTTGAGAAAGGCAAATTAAAGACTTAATGAATAATGATTTGACAAAGTATGGCAAAGGATCGCATAATGGCTTTGAAATTCAAGAGTCAAACCTTAAGTATTTCTCATACATAAAACTTTTATTCAATACTTTTTGTTCAACTTAGGTTTGGAGGAGTGAAACTTACTTATTACGTATTACTACTATTAATAGTACTTACGTAATAATAGTTTGAAACTCAAAAGCTCAGTCAGTCTTCTTTGTTAGGACTATGGTGGTCACATTTCAGATTTAGAGCATCTGTCAAACACATAGACAGTATAAATCATGAAAATAGCTTCCAGGTTGGAAAAATGAAGCAAGTACAGTACAGAAGCATCTTAAACCTGCATTCTATCTGAAGGCCACCAGATGGTGATAGCTGTGGTTGCAGAAAGATTTCCGGTCCTATAGAAGTGTATGTGAAAACAGCTTTCTGACATGACCTCTGTAAACACTTTCCTGGTGAGTTTATGGTCTCACATAAGTCTATTTTGTAAATATTGGTCATACTGTTTCAAAATAGGGGATTATCCGTGGTATGCTCATTGGCTAATTGGGACTTCAGAAACCAGTGGATTACATCACGGTAGCTATGTCCATCTTTTATGTCTACGATCAAACATAACTTTCAACTCATACTTCACTTAGTTTGAGCAATAATTCCAAATTCTGATTGGTGCACAAAAGTGCTTAATGTGGACCTTTTCCTCATTTCTTTATATATACAGTTACATTGATGGATGCTCATATTAAATATGGCCAAAGTTTCAAATAATGAGGTCAGGGTTCATAATTACATAAGCAATACACATCACATACATCGGTATTAGAAGTAATCTTTGTGAGCAGAGAGCTCCAGCCTCCAGATAGTTGACCCTAAGGGAGGTAAAACAGCTTGTTTTAGACAATCAATGAACTGAGTGGCTGCAACAAGATTGGGTGTAAGACAAATGAGGATTAATTTGAACTGTGACTCATGGAAAGCTACTCTAGCAGAGTCCAGCCATGAAGATCTAAAGAAAGAGCTAGAAATTACATAATAGGTCCACGTTAACCTCACCATTTTCCAGTTTAGCCCCAGACACTTTAAACTAGTTAGAGGAACCCAGTAATTAAACACCAGTAAAGAAATTCCTTTAAACAAAACTTTTGTAACATTGGCAGAAGAGGTGTTCATGTAGGTCACCATTGCTCAGTGTAAGCTTATTGTGAAAATGAGTTTTCATGGCCTTTAAAGCTGACAATTAAAGGAAAATATTGCTGCTAATTATGTGGACACACTGTACCACTGGTCTTTGTAGTCTGCTGAGGGTACAGTACAATGCAATGCACACTATAATTTGCCATGCTAGCAGAGAATTGTTTGTTCTCTAGCTCAGCCTGTCTCACACTGCCTACATGTACCAGCATGCCTCACACTTTAATGAGGAGTCAGTTGTGATTCATCATACATTTTATTATTTTTAATTAAATTCGTTAACGTTGCTTGACATATTTCAGGATGTATAATTAAGTGATGTAGATGTGTGTGTGTGCTCCTAATCACTCTTTGTGTGTTGAGCTGTGTTTGTGAGAAAACACTTCATTGTCATCTTGTTGATTTAGTTACTCAGAGTAAGTAGTTCAAGAGAAAAACTCTTCATCATCATTGCTTACTTAGCACAGCTCATAGTGCCACTGAGTGGCAGAATGACCCTCATCTCCTCTTTAGTGCGCTTTCTCAACTGTGGATCCACTACTTTGACAGCATGTTATATAATTGCAAATATTCTATAATTTTCTCTTGTGCAGAAAAGCAGAGGAGCTGTCTGACCATCAAACTGCTCTGTGATACCACCAGGCGGAATGAAAATGAAACTCAAACCGTCCCTGTAGTCCTTGAGACATCAGTGGATGGTGGAAGTAAACCAGGCTGCTACAGAGAACATTGGCACAGTGTTGTGGGCGTTATACGCATGCCAGCACCATGACTAATACATGAAAATAAGGCTGAAAAATCACTGAAGGAATTTATCATTTACGTTTCAGGGTGTTTGCTCATCTGTATGTGAAATACACCCAACAGAATACAAACAGAACAGTTATACATGTATTCACAATTTGAAGCCAGATAGACAGCTCAGTAAACAGACAGCACATTTCAAATACCTCACAACAACACTGCTGCATGATCAGCCAACTCACTTCCACTTGTCAGTGCATGCCGTCTGCTTAGCGGCCAGCCTGGTTAAATGGCATTTGGCACATTGATAAAGCAAAACCAGACACACATTGAACAAGGCACTTCCCTGACTAACACTAGCGTAACTTGCTAGCTTGCAGTAACCTTTCCTTGCTGGTAATTCCCACCAACCCACAGCTTGCTAATTAATAAGCAGCTGGGGAATTCTAGGGGTGCTAATGCATTCACTTGTCCACTGCAGCATGTAATGATATAGCTCACATTCACCCTCTTGGCACATGAGCCTGAGTAACAGAGCTGGTAGTGGGAGTAAAACCCTAATGTTAATCTGAAAAATACCATACACATGACAGTAGAAAGTGACTGGGATTATAGAGCCTTGTGGGAAAGAAATGGATTTAGGTTGGTGTGGGAAGCTTGCAAGCATTAATTATACCCACAAAGTTAGGATAGATAGATAGATAGATAGATAGATAGATTATAAATATAATAATACATGAGACTTAAAGGTTCTTTAAAATGTTGCCTAACACCCAGTTGTGTTTGATTTTGAAAAGAAAATCTGGTGTCTTATTACACGGAGTTGAACACCATCTGCTGGTAAAATTGTGTAGTACTACTACTAAGAAATCACCCTCGAGTAGATATTAAATATTTTGTTCGTTTTCCTGCTTTAAGCCTATACTATTGCTCATTTGATAGAAACAAATGTCACATGTTTTGGATAAAAATTACTGTAAGTGTTGATATGGCATCACATTATTAAAAACTGGAGTAACAAAAAAGAACAGCCCTGATAGCACACATTTTAACAAGTAACAGTGAGAAAAGATCAGGGATATATATATATAAAAATTTTTTTAAAAATCATTCAATTCTGCTGTTACAGTTTTAGGGTCCTTGTGTTGAGCATGCTGGTCCTCCACATTGCATTTGATGGCTTTCTAGAGCAATTAATCAGAACAGAGTGATGAATAATACCTGGCTTTTCCCTGAAAAAGTGTCTTCTGTGAAAAAAGTGCATATTTGCACCACAAGCACAATGATATTTGATGTGTTTGTTCTGACAGTGTCAGTGGACAGGAACTAAATCAGTAATAAAGAAAGAATAGTAAAACTAACTGTATCCTGCAAGGGAAATCTGTTCCAAATCCCCCTATTTTACCCTCATTTATCGGTTGGCTGCTAATATCATCCTATACTGAGTTTAACTTTCTGCCCATGTGAAAGCTGCAGTCAGATTTTGTGCTTGGACTGTCCATGTGCAGAAATAGAAAACAGTCTCCCTTTCAAAGCCCCCAGCAGTTGACAGCAGGACAAATGGGGGATGTCAGAATCCGGGCTTTGAGAGCTCTGACATTCCTTCTTGTGCCCACTACCACCTGCCATGGCTTTGACTGCCAGTCGGTCACCTGTATGGTCATTCAAGGTCTTGGCCAAGCTTCTGACGGAGCAGTCATTGAAGGATGAATGTCCGTGCCTCCTACGGAGAGGCCAAATTGCTCAGACACTTTTTTCGCGCCAACACTTGGAATTTGGTCACTTGAAGAATAGCCATGTCCAGCTGAGGAGCTTCCCAAGGCCTTCAGAGACTCAGTTGCCGCTCTGTACTGGGGCACTTATCATCATCAGCTCATCTGTGAAAGCTCTAAAGAGACTGCTGAAAGACAGACATTGTCAGGGAGGGTTATGGGATTCCTGTTATTGACATGATTTACACGCTGGAGAGGTAAAACTGAGGACTAAAATGGTGTCTCTGTTGGAAAGCCCTCTGCACGCAATGTCACTGCTTCCAGTAAAGATTCACGCACTTCAGACTTCTAAATGCATTTACGACTGGTGATGAAAATTCACATAGCATATCACTAACATGTATGAATGAAAACAAATTAACATAACGAATGACATTCCTGACATTTTGTCTCAGGTACATACCAGTAAAGATTGTGATGTCCCTCTAGGCATTTTAAAACAATCTGTGTGTTATAATCAGGGGAGAGAAGTACTTTTCAACATAACAGAAGGGCTAAAGTCGTCACTATCTTATAACATTTTTGAGTCACTACTTTGCTCCGCTCGTGGCAAATAGAGGTGAGATGAAATATGAATCACAAAGCAGAGAATTGAGGGAGAATCTGTGGAGACCAGTGGCACGTTATTCTTATATCTCAGCTACAAGGCTGACACAGAGAGGGGCCCTTGAGAGCTGAAAGACAAGTGAAGAAGCCTATTAATCATTTATACCACTTGGACTGTGTTCTCGAAAAGACAGCATTGTTGTAACTCATTTATGTTACCTCAACTGCCTTTCTGAGGCAAAAAAGGGACATGAACAAGGCAGAGGTTTAATGTGTTATATCTTGTTTGAGTTTACCAAAGTTTCGAGGTTAAAGTAAGAAGAAATTTTAAATCTAATAATAGTGTTTGATTTTTCTTTACTGCTACATTATTTTTGCTTTGGAATGACTAATACTCTACAAGCAGTGCTTGTTTTGGAAAGCCTGTGCTGCATCAGTGATCCCCACAGTTCTATCCAAACATGTAAATCTTAACAGCATGGTGTAACACAGCACCGTCTACGCATGTGTTGTAAGTGCACAAATATTTCCTCGCTTGTTCTGTCAAAGAAGAACAACTGCAGTGCTAGCAGAACTCCAGTAAGCGAGGCGAAATCATGTTGGTAAAGGGTTAAACCAGAGGATCAATCTACTGATTTTAGACATTCTTCTTTTTCCTTTTTGTTTGGTTTAGTTTTTTCTCTAAAATCCTTAACCTCAAATGCTGTATGACTCATGGAACAGTTGGTGCTTGCAAAGAGCAAGAAGGTACAGTATTTGCCTTGCCTCACGCATGCACAACCCAAATAAGTACAGTTTTACAGTTTCTGCAGAATCTAATAACACCAAGCCAGAATCAGAAAGGAGCCCCAAACAAAAAGGAGAAAAAAAAAAAAAAACACTTGTTGTGATGTGAAGAGTCTTACTTTGTCACATCTGGTTTATCTCTGATCATATCTTGTGAGTTTCAATAAGACATGTAATACTAATGTTGTCAGTGACATACTGGACTACTGAAAAAAGTTATTTTAGGCCCAGTAATTGACAAATTAAGACCAAAGACCAAATAACCAAAAGAAGAAGAGAAGAATAGCTAACAAAGAGATGTTATCGTCTGTACTTGTCAACAATCTGCCCGCAGCCAGTTTTGAAGATAAGAGGCAAGAAGCTTTCTGCAGTGCAAACTTACTGTGCATTACAAAATGATGCAAGCTTTGGGTAGCTTGTAAGTTATTTTAATTTTAATGGCCATTCATTTTCTCTCCCAGAAACATAAAAACATTACAAAAGACAAGGAAGAGATATTGTCTTTGCTGTTGTTTCTTTATAACAGAAAATTTGTGAAGTATGGAGAAATAGAAAAAAGACAATGACCACCACAGCATGTGTGAAATTTGTCTAATATATCTGATGGTACACTGTGCAACTATTGAGAGGGCAAACTAGGTCAGTGGCTGCACTGTGGCTGTAAATCAAGAGAATTTCTATCAGATTCTATCAGACATTGGCAATGAACAGCGTGCATTCATAAATACTATATGTTTCCCCTTCTGAACATTTGGAATCATTATACTGATTAAGTCAGAAACTGCAACCAAGTACTCAAGTGTGCCTCACAGCCATGCATGAATGGTAGACTGGCATTCATAGATGGGCCGTGGCATGATCTAGATTTTCAAGTAGCTTTATACAACAGAAATAAAACAAATCTACTGTGAATTGCCCACATGATGACACAGAACAATGATTTTCTATGGTAGCATTGTGGTGAGATAGTGGTGGACTGCAGTATGACCTTGTTGACTAGTTTTAACACGTAGTGCATGCTTGACACTGAAGAGGTTCAGCAGCCGTACCACATATAACGGACTTAAATCTTTACTGCATTTGTAAGAAGAAAAAAGGGTTCATATACATGCACTCACTGCTCACCATCTGTTCAGCTGCTCCTTAAAAGCAAATATCTAATTAGCCGATCATGTGGCAGAAACTCGGTGCATTTAAGAATGTAGCCATGGTCAAGAGGATGTGATGAAGTGCACATCAATCATTTGGATAGGGTAGAAAGTCTATTTAAGTGACTTTGAACATGGCATAGTTGTTACTGCCACTTGGGCTGGTTTGATTATTTCACAAATTGCAGACCTATTATGATTTTCACACACAACCATCTAAAAGAATGGTCCAAAAAAGAAAATGCTTTGTAAATGGCAGAGAAGAATGGCCAGACTGGTTGAAGCTGATTGCAAAACAACAATAACTTAAATAACCACCCATTACAACCAATGTATGATGAAGAACATCTCTGAATGTACAATAAGCTTTTTTCAAATATGAACTCTGGAAAATTTATGGAAAATCAGTAAGAACATGCTGGTGGCATGACACAAGATGACTATGTGCTAGCTGTGAAGACAGCTGCCTATGCTCTTCTCACATCTGAGCAAATTGTTGCAGTTGGATAACACACACACTTTGAACTGAGGAGCAGAAAAGCTAAAGACAGCTTAATTCCAATCCGACTGCACTGTTTATTTGCATTTTCATGTAGGTTAGGGTAATGCCTACAAAAAGTTCAGTGCTTCAGTGTGTTTGAAACAGCTGTTAAAGGAGATGAGGTAGCAGCAGAAGACAACACCTATTTGTGCTACTCCTTTCACCACCTATGTGTGCTACTCCTTTCACCACCTATGTGTGCTACTCTTTTCAGCACCGGCCATTGGAAGATTGGAAAGATGTTGTCTGGGCTGATGTGTCTTAATTTCTGCTGCAACATTGTATGGTAGGGTCAAAATCTGGTGCAAACAACAAGAAAGCATGGATCCATCTTACCTTGTATCAACAATTCATACTGCTAGCGGCATACTCTGCCCCCCTTATTACCAGGGGAGCATCACTTAAAAGGCAAGGCGTACCTGAGAACTGTTTCTCAGCACAGCCATCCCTTCAAGCTTTGTTAAGCAGGATAATGTGCCATGTCAAAAAGTCACACCATCTCTGAGTTGTTTTGTGAACATGACAATTAATTCACTGTCCCAAAATTGACTCCACAATCACCAGATCTCAATTGGAAAGTAGTAGAACAGGAAATTTCCATAACTGAGGTGCTGCTAGCAAAACTGCCACAACAACCTGATAGTATCACCTCGGTAAAGACCAAAACATTCTGAGGAATGTTTACCGCACCCTTTTGAATCTATGCCGCAAAGCATTAAGGCACAGTAATTTTGAAGACACAAGGAATGTGAGTGATGAATGCAAGGCCATGCTGAAAATGTTAATGCCACTTAAGTGGACTAGTGGACTGCCTGTTCATTGTGTTATTCTACACTACCTTGTTAATATCTATGACTACCTGAAAATTAATTTGGATCAAAGTGGTCTGCAGAGCTTGCAGACTGTTCAGTTTACAGTTGAGGATGTAGACACTTTTAAGTAATGAGAAAGATTCCTGAGATGATGAGCCATTAACAGGTTTCTACTAGGTGGGTTTAAAGAGGAAGGCTTGGGAAGGTAATAATATTTTAATTGGACCACAACTAATTCCACCTACCCCAAATCAGTTTGCACATTGTCAGTTGAGATACAACCCATAATGAGCTGTCTAGACTGTCTGTAAAATGAATAGCCCATAGCCCATTCATTTAGTGGAATGTATTAATGGAGGGCAAGAGACGCAAGGACAAGACCGGTGAGTGGACTTGTACTATACCATTTCTTGCAATACAAAGAAGCGTGGGAAATACTGATGTGTTTGTATGTTGGCTACTGAGTGATGATAACCTATCTTGCCATATTTTTTGTCACACATCCTGAATCCAAACTTGTATGATCAGTTTTCACCTAACTGATTACACAAAGCTGGTTTGTCAAAGGAACAAAGTTAACAATGACATGACTGTTTGACCACATATGACTATGAAAAAACAGACTATCAGAGGTCATGTGCAAAATAGGTGAAATCTACAGCTTAACTTGTATTTGAATAGAGGAAGAAGCACAAGACATAAATAAAGGAATTAATGAATAACCAAATAATTGGTCAAGTCAAAGTGCTGCCCTCTACATTTCAAACTGTGTAAAAAGTGACCTGACCTACCATTGTGAGATTATATACAGCATGCTCCTCTTTAACCCCAGATAACATTTTTAGTTGTGGCAAGAATTCAGATTTCATGTAAAATATTGATCACAAAAAAAGTTATTTGTAGTACAATATAGTGGTTTTCAAAAGGTAAAGCTGAGGTTAAAGCAAATCAAAATTTAATTAAAAATGTAGTTTTCTCTAAACTATGCAGCCATTTATTTAATTAATTTCAGAGTTTTGTAAATATCTGCGAGGAAATGAATGAGAATTCGCCAGTAATGAATAAAGGTCTTTAGGGGCTCAACAGATGTATTAACCTCTATCTTATTTAGTTGTGAAATTGGCCAAATTTCTTAAGTAACACTATTAAGTAGGCTAAGTTAGCAGGTTAGGGAATGTCCAAAAACAGTTCCAAGCTATTTGTAATCCTCAGGGAAGCTCTAACAAAACAAATAGTTTTATTATATTTTTATTTATTTTTAAATCTACTCATCATTGTAATATGTGAACGCTTCTTAAGAAATTTTCTATTTGTTTGTCATGAATTATTTATTTAATATCAGGCATATTTTTTAGTCATTTTTTTTACACTATCCTTCATTTTAAAATTTACTTTTATATATCATTTTTAATTTGTTAATAAACTGGTACAATAAGGGAAAGTAGATGTATAATTGTGCTGCAATTTACATTCCATGTTTAGATTTATTGCACTAAATTCTAAGTTAAAAACATGTTTTAACAAGCTTTACAAAATAACTGCTATGCCATTATTTCCTTCAGTTAATGCCTGTTTTTGTATTAATTCCACAAATAGCCAGGTAGCTACAAATAAACTAAGCACATTTCTGATTAGATTTCTCATGGTGCCAACAACCCATTGCCACAAAGGCAAGTCCGGTAAAATATGCAAAGCACTTAAGAGCCACCACAGAAACATAATGTTCTCCATGGTGAATCCTCCCTACACGTGCTGCCGGCTGAGCCATCGCGTTAATAACCCGAAGTATCCTAAATGCTATTCCGGGAAAGGTGTGCACCCCACGGATGTGCAATTTGCTCAGTTTGTGATCTTAAACTGTGATCATTCTGATTTTTAATGAATATTAAAAGCATTTTTTGATTTCGTGATTCATTGTCGGATTGCAGCCCATCGCATTAAGGCCGGTAGTGGTGTTCCTGCACTGTTCCTGGTTAATGTAGGTCAAAGCAGTGACGGAAGGGTGTCCTCCGTTGAACCCGCGGTATTAATCCACATCGCAGTCCTGCAGATGGCGCGCACAGTCAACTGAGTGCCCTGGGTGCTCACCACGGTGCTCGCACAACAATATCCGTATGGAGCCTACCCAGCTTCCGAGATGGCGATTGTCTGAAGCAGCACCTCTGGCTCTCCTGTACAGTTGGAGGGCTGTGCAAGCAAAGTTCAAGAGTGCAGCTTTGCTTAAAGAGAGTTTTTTTTTTGTGTTTTTTTTTAAAGCATCCCTTTCATCCAGCAGCTCAGCTCAGGACGCATGACGGTTTATCACAGAGGCTAACCTTAGTTGACCTCTTTGTCAAGTAAAAGCTAGTCTTTCAAGAAGCAGGGAAGCTTACACTTAACACTCTGTCCACTGCACACCCTAATCACACACATACATATTTTATTTAAAGTATCTGTTATACACTACCTTCTGCGTGGTTCATTATTCTGATGTGAACTACAGACAAGCGTGTGCGCACACACGCACACCTGTCACTGTCTAGACAGGGAGGGGGGCATTAAGGAGGTGGGTGCGGGGGGGATCCCACATGACCCATTACTGCTTTTTTTTTTTTTCCAAGGCAGCCAGAATATATCTCAAGGCACTGGATAATGACAAAAAAATCAACAACAACAAAAGGAAAAAAGCAGTAGCTCAACCAAATCTGATTGGCCGGCTGAACCGACACCGTTTTTTTCCCCTGCTCGCAAACCCGAGGTCAGCTCGGGACGTTAAAAAATAAATAAATGAGAAAATAGAAATGCGTAGAAAGTAGAAGACACGGCAGACAATCTAGCTTGTTGGTGCTGGAGGTGATTGACGGCGCCGCTGTCCAATGGGAGGCCGCGGCGCAGCTGGCTCACTGTACAGGCAGAGGCGGCGTCCAATGCAAAGTTCAGACGCGTGATGGACATGTAACCGACAATTCCCCTGTCCTTTTGATCCAAAGTGGGGATTGATTTCAGAGTTCATTCACATTTGTGAGCACAGAGATTTTAAACTGTTGGCGCTGAAACCCACATAATAAAAATGCATGAATTAAATTGAAAAAGGGGGCGATTTATGGGTTAAGGAAGAGCTTCGCCTGGTTTTATCATCACTGAGAGCCTGTTTAACCCTCATCCTTTACAGGCACCGCTTAGTTTCGCAGCCTGACTTCCACTTATATAAACTCCCGTGCTGCTGCTTAGGCAGTAGCAATCGAGTAGGTTGAACGCTATTAGCCCGCTACAACTACTATTACTACAACTCCTACCACTTCCAGAGAACCATAATGGAGCCGGTTTGACCGTCCCACTGCTCTCCCTGCGATTGGGGCGCAATAATGTTGACGGATTTCTGATCCAACCCAAGACAGTGCACTGTTCTTCCAATAGCAGCTT
>VUQS01010149.1:5159-24666 GCA_015108495.1 Heterochromis multidens
TTAATGTTATATAAAAAAAAAAAAAAAAAAAAAAAGACACTACATGTCCATTATGTTGTCCACCTGGAATTTGACTCTAGCGAGGCCTCTGGAAAATGTTTTGTCACTGGAAACTAACACTTAAATACCAACTTAGCTAATTTACCTAATAATACCCCACTATGAAAACTAAAACTTTGTGGTATTAGCAAATTTTACTTGAGGTATCAAAAGTAAAAGCACATTTTCGACAAAATAAGTGACTCCTGTTCAACATTTTACTGTTACAAGATTGTTGTGGATTCACATCACTACAAATTAATGCAGCGGTTAAGCTAATTTTAAATACTGATCATCATGATCAGTATCTTGCACAATATCATATTTTTGTATCACTGCAGTCCTGCAAGAACCACAATGCATAATGTTGCATGGTTCACTGCCAATATCTACAAACAAATTCATATTTATAGAAATTCAAGGTGGTGAAATGACTCTTTTAGCTCAGCACAACCAGCTAATTTCTCATATATGCTAATCTGAAAAAATCCTGCACACGTTGAACTTGTTTGGTTTATCAATGCTGGCATAGCAAGAGATCATGGTCCCTGCCCATTATCTGAGTCTTCTCTGAGGCTTTCCTTGTAAAAGTGCTGAATGACTTACATGCTAACTATTCGTGACAAATCTTAACCAAGGTGATTAGCAAGAGACTGTATCCACGAGAAAGTACTAAATTACTATACAAGGTGGATGCAAACAGGTATTACGACATCCATTACAGGACAGAGCGCTGTTCTGAATGCAAGGAGAGGAAGTATTTTCACTTTGGTTTTGTTCTGATTGATTGATGAATCTAGTCAAGCATTACTTGCATTTCTTGTCCTGACAACATGTCTATATCTAATGGAAAACCCAAGTATTTTAAAACATATTATGCTGAGTGATAAAAGGCCAACCAACACAACTTTAAAAGTGAGAAAACCTGTAGAAAAACTGGTAAGTCGCCTCATGTTAAAAAAAAAAAAAAAACCTTCTTTCAACCATTGACCACTGTTCCTGTTTCATCAGTTAAGGTTTCTTTATTTGAGAGTCTTTTCCCCCCTATTTACCTCATTTAAAGGAGTAAAGAAAATAATGAAAAGGAAAATCAGTCACAGGAAGTTAATATTTTGAAAAAGAAAATATATATATGTTTGTGTGTGTGCAGATATGTCTTATATAACTAAATAACTTTCTTCTTGCGTCAATCTTTGGTCAGAAAATTGTACTCTTCAGATAAAATAGAATCTAGAATAGTAAATATGTTTTTTCAACTAAAGTCTATAGCCTACCTCCTGTGACTTTCCAGTTTAATCCATGCTCGTGTAGAGAGAAATGCACTTTATAAGTAAGCCACGTGTTCTTCAACGGTGCAAGTATCTGAATTTTAAATGTATCTGTGTGATAGATGAGCAGTATTTATGAATGCAAGGCTTCCCTCTGAAATTACCATATAATTGCAATGAATATATGCAGATTGATCTGTCTAGGAATCACAGATCTAAGATAGTGCTTTCAAGCTTATTTTCCTTTCACATTTCAAATTCAAGACTGTCAGCTATTAAAGAAAAAAGGGGAATCTGTTAGCCAAGGAGAAACTTACAGGTAGCAATAATTCTAAAAGATAAAGGAGACAGTGAGACACCTTTTGTATGGTTTGTATGGTCTATTCTAAAAATGGCATCTGCAGAACACGATCGGTGTCCATTCAGGGGTCAGAATCATAACTGATTCTGGGAAAGTAACCTCCAGTAAACTAAGAGACTATGAATCATTATAAGTGAAAGATTAAAAAGTACCACTTTAAATATTAGATTATAATATTTTTGTTTTACACAAATCCCATTTGGGGTTGTGTCAGGAAGGGCATCCAGCATAAGACTACCAAATTAAACATGCGAAGCCACCTGCAGTGACGGCCCCTTGTGACAAAGGAGCAGCTGAAAGTAGCTTTTTCCCTTTGTTTATTTTTGTTTTATTGTGCATTATTTTATGAGTTCCATGTCTTTTTTTTTTTTATTTGGTTGGACTTCATTTTATCTCTGTGTTATTCATATTTACCCATAGACTTTATACCTAGTGAAGCATTCAAAAAAAATAACAGTACAAAGAAATAGTTATTTATTTCACCAAGTGCAGACAACCTTTAACAGAAAACTTGACCCGGACTTAATTTATCTGACCACAGAATGATCAACTAATAAAAGAGCAAAAACAGCTTTGTAAAAGAATGACTTGTTTGGATAAATAGAGTTCAAAGGGCCAAAGAGATATGATATAGCTCAAGGATATGCTAGAGAGGTGAGCTGAATTTTTTTAAAAGCGTTTGTAGCCATGAAGTTTTACTTTTACTGAAGTTTGAAGAACATTTCATCATTGAAGACTGGGTTATGCGACAGCGGGGATTTTTTTTGTTTGGCTTTTTTTGTTTTTTGTTTTTTAACTGATGGGAGGACTAAGCTGCTGTCATGGTCCCTAGGTCTTGGACTCACAGTTTAGAATTTTTTTTATTTTTTTTTTAATCTAGTTTTGAATTTCAGGTTTTCATCTTTGGATTAGGTTTCTGGTATTGTTAGTGTTTAGTTTTCCATTCACACAGTTGTTGTTAATTCCTTTGTGTTTACAAATCTTGTTTATTCTTTGGTGCTTTGTATAAGTTCTTTATGGTTTATTTTCTAGCCTTGTTATTTGTGCCTTTAATTCAGTCAGTTATTGATGACTTTGGGTTTGTATTTAATTAGTTCCCTTTTGCGTTTCTATTCTGTTCCTCCTTCTGTCTCAACTCTGTTTGTCTTTTTCTTTCAGTGTTTCCTCATCTCGGTCTCCATGTCTCATGTTCAGTCTGTCTTCTTGTCTGTCTGCTTTCTTTAGTTTCTTCCTGTTTTTACTTTGAAAGGTTTAGATTTTCTTCATGTCATGTGTAGCTTTTTGTTCTGTACCTGCTGATTCCCTGAATGTCTTCAGCTGTGTTTTGGTCCCCATCTGTTCCTCTTCATTACTTCTTATATATATATATATTGTCTCAGTTTTCCTTTGTCATTTGTTGCGTTGTCCACGTAGCTGTGTGTTCCCTATTTCTGGCTTCCCTGTGCTTTCTGAATAAGTATTCCTAGTGTTTCCTGGATAGTTTCATTCCCTGGCTTTGCTTTCTGCTAATTCTTGGATCTTGGAACTTATCAGCATTAAGTTTGCCTTGTGTTCAACTTTTGTTTCCTGAGTCCTGCATTTGGGTCCACAACCTTTTAGATGTGAATTCCCTAAGAGCTGCTGGCAGTAACAAAACTAAAGTTGGATGGTGCCAACACAATAAACATAACCACAGTGACATTATTTGCCTTTTTGACTGACTTAAGAGCACATTTAATTGGAACATTTTCTTCATTTTGGTAACTTTAGGGAGGAAAAGTAATTGCCATTCGAAATTGGGTGACACCAAGTGATAGTAGTAAATCACTGACAACTGCAGGCTTTTTTCTTGTTCCAATCTAAACCAAATACAGGGAACAAATCTGAAGCACAATGACGAGGCTTGCACAACAACAAAAACTAAGGACAACATTAAAGTTAAAGTATAGAGAATTCCAAGGGTTAACCATTATAACAGAGAGTGCAGGGAAGTTTTTCCTTCTTATAGTCAGGACAAATACATGCACTTTAAGGACAACTGGATTTTTCAGAGCTGTCATTCATTTGATGAATAAGAGAATACATTTGTTAAAGTAGCTTAACTTTTAAAACATCACACACCAGAAGAAACATGACTCTAAAAGTAGCATTAAAGCAAAACTATTACTGTACCCTGTAACTACATAACAAGTTTTTCTCAAGCACTACTAATAATGAAAGTCTTTCAAATGTCACATTGGCTATCCTGTGGAAATCAAAACTGCAGAAAGTGAGACTGGAAAGAAGATAAACACAGAACGACCGTCAAAAAGAAATTTCTCTCATATAAAAGTAAGTCATTTTCAGTAAGGAACAATAATGTGATCCAATACATGATGGTTTCAGTAGCTAGTGAACACACAAACACACATTAACACACGCCTGAACCACACAGAAACAGAGGTTTAGCACATCAAAGCCATGTCTCAGTGTTTTCATCATGTGGAGAGCCAGCTGCTATCCTATAACACAACCACTGTTGTGTTGTTCATTGAAAGCACAGACTTTAAATTGGGGAATAATGGGGGGAATATTAAGACACGGTAACCTTGAAAGTAGCATCCACCTGAATAAGGCGTTTTTGATGCAATGTCCAGAGAGAGTTGAGATTTTGAGAGCCCTCCTCTGATGAACAAAAAAATAAATAAATAAATCTGTTTCCATGCTAACCTGCACTGTCTGAATAAATATGCCCTAACAAAAAACACAAAATGAGTGACCTTGACACTATGACACAGATGAACACACACAAAAAAATATTAAAATTCAAATAATAATGAGCCTTAAAAGCTGTGAAAAAATTAACATGTTTGGCAGATTTTCAGCTTTGATTTTTAAGAAACTAAATAATTTACTTGTCCTGAGTGACAGAGCTATGACCTGAAGTAATAACATTATGTAGAGAATCAGTTCTCACGCTAGCCCCAATTTCAAATATTTTAAATTCAAATTGTGAAAACCAGGACAGCCAACTCAGATGGATGATTGTTTCTAAAGCCTAAAATTACAATTTGATATGAAGGGGGGGGGGTTGAGATTTTTATTTTGCCTCATTATGCCTTGGTTGCCATTTATTAATTCAAGCTGTGTTCTCATTCTATAATCACTTCTCTGTATATAACCTTTCATTATTACTGGCAGGATCCACATTGCTATTTGTAATTTAATGTCACTGATGTTTACTTGACTGTTTACTGTTTGATTTTTCTATAACTATGACAAGAAACCAAAATCTTATTTTTTAAATGACAACAGTTATATTGCTGCTGATAAACATAATAAAATAGTGAATAACTATGTCACACTATAAGTATGAGTTTACATTTGATGAAAAAATGAAATGTCATTGAGATCAAGGAGGAGGATGTAAGGTTGCATCTTCCCTCCTGATCTTAAGTGTTGGTCAAAACAACACCACAATGCAACCAATGAATACAGCAGCCCTCTGGGACACACACGGACACACACATGCACACACGCGCACACACACACACACACACACACACACAAACAAACACACACTTTGTCTCTCTCACACACACATAAAAAGCAAAGACTGTCCAGAATAACTCTTCCCAAATATTACCCCAGTGCTCTATCAGTTTGCCAGCGGGTGTATCATGATGAACAGTGTTTGCCTAGTTGGAGACCATCACCAGATACCTTAGGAAGTATTCAGAGCTCTGAGAGACTGTGTCCTGGAGTTCCACCTGCTCTTTGAGAAGGAAAATCCTCAGGCAGGAACCTCCACTGCCTCCTCTTCCGACCAAGCGGAAATCTATTCATCAACTGCTATAATGAGGACCACTGTGGACCACTGCACGCACGCATGCATGCATGCACGCACACGATCACACCACACAAACAGGTGTGGATAGTTGGGTACAATGAGTACAATTTCATGCAGGACATGGCTAGAGCCACAAATAGGATGTCTGGCAGAGGTCTTTTCTTCCAATGCCTGAGTGAAACCATCTAGAAAAATCCTGTCTGATTGGTTGGTAGAGCTGTCATTAAAACACCAGCCTAGGTTAACCCTGTTCTAATAATAATAATAATGATGATAATGACTTTATAATCTGGAACAAAGTGACTGCTAGGCAGCTGAATGACCAACAATGCCATCCCTGGAGGAATATTAAGAAAAAAAAAAGACACTAATTATTAACATGTGCACTACAAAATGATTTTCCTTTTCAAAGGTACCAAAAACACAATGCTCAGACCCTTCAGTGTGTTTCTGCAGTAGTAAAATTGTATGGACCTTTCACAGGTTTGTAGTAGAGTAAAAAAAAAGACTCAATGAAAGTTTATTTTACACCAGAAATCTATTTGGAAATTTGGAAAATAACAATTTGTAATGATTACAGTTTGGGATGTGGGAGGAAGGATTCAGAAGAGCAGATCAAAGTAGTAAGTTAGATAAATAAAGAACCAGTGGATTGGTAGGCCTAGTGAAGAACCAAAAAAGTGTAACCTTAGGCAAATAAAATTGCCAGAGCTGCTTCAAAGAAGATGATAACAAAATAATCAAGATGATAAGAAACGTCCAGAGACTACACATTATTTGGTGTGAACGTTATTGTTAGACTACCTCTTCATGCTGTGAGACCTCAGGTTACTGTTCTCTCACAGGTTTTGTATGACAAGAAGCAGTTCATTGGTGGCCCTGAGATCATTTATGAAGTAGGCCATTGCAATGTGGGTCCACAGTCCCCTTTCCAGTAAGAAGAACAGACAGATACAGTAGCAGAGCATGGCTGTTGAGTGGTTATTCATGAGCATTTTAATTTACAAATTTTTGTAATTTCAAAAAATATATATTTTAAAGTGATCCAAAAACTCCTTTTTTTCCTATATTTTACACTCACTGCTCACTCACAAATCCTCCAAAGCAATATTTAACAACAGGCTACAAAGAGGCTGACTGACACATAAATCTCAAATTGCTGGACTCCTGAAGAGATAGACTGAATGCTGATGCCACAAAAGAATAAGTGTTGCCCTAATTTGAGATCCACAGAGTCCAAGGAAAACTGAGTGCTGCAAAGTGAATTGTTGTCGAGTTAATGTGACCAGTTCTTGATTTTTCTTTTAAACATCACCCATTTTTTCTTTTCTATTTTTCATTCTTAGTGCCTAGAAATTCCTTATGTTCCAGAGCCTAAATACAGTCTTTTTGATCCATTCTGCAGAAATGGGGCAGATTTCCTAGACATGTCATAAATGCTCTGCACTGTTACTCTCTTGCTATGTTATCTTTCTTTCCCTTCCTCTTATGGCCTTAATAAATTGGCATTTTAAACACGTTGTTTCATACAATAATTTGCCATTTCAGAGGGGAAATTAACATTCCTTACATAATGACAAGTTTGGCCTTTTGCAGTAATTGAGGCTTTAGGGAGGGTAATGGAGTAAAGAAACGTAAGGAAGTCCCCATTAACATAAGAGCATTTAGGCTTGTCTTTTTATGAATTGTAAAAATGTAAATAAATATTGTCATGACATCTTATCAATTGTTTTGTGGCCATATTTTTGTAAGGTTATTCACGTCACATAAAATTATATTCCTAAATCTGTGGTTTGTGGGCTTTCATTTATGCACAGCTCTCTTAAGGTCCCACCACAGCGTTTCAGTCAAGTTGAGGTCTGGAATATGACTGGGCCATTGCACCATCTTGATTCTTTTCTTTTTCAACCGTTTTGTTGTAGATTTGCTACTGTTCTTGGGATCACTGTCCTGTTGCATGACCCCATTTCAGCCAAACTTTAGCTGTTGAACAGCTCAACATGTGTAAGATGCCTAGGTTCTGTGGCTGCAGCCCAAATCATTACCCTTCTACCACCATGCTTGATAGTTGGTATAAGGTGTGTGTGCTGATATGCTGTGTTTGGTTTTATGCCAAATGCTCTGTGCATTATGGCCAAACATCTCCGCTTTGGTCTCATCTGTCCAAAGGACATTGCTCCAGAAGTCTTGTGGTTTGTTCAGATGCAACTTTGCAAATCTGATCTGTGCTGCCACGTTCCTTTTGGAGAGAAGAGGCTTTCTCCTGGAAACCCTTCCAAAGAAGCCATTCTTGTTCAGTCTTTTTCTAATTCACACTTGCTGATGATCAATTTATGAAGTGCATTTGTTTAGCAGCAGCAGGCTGCTATTTATCTTCTTAAGTCCTGTGGAAACAGTAAGGATGTACTTAGTGTTTCACAGGACTGCATAGAGACATGTAAAAAAAAAAAAAAAAAAAAGATGACTGTAAAATAAGTACACTGGCTACTAGGCTTCTGTTATGTACCAGTTGTTAGTGTGACATTAAGGACACATTAATGGACAATAATGTACTCTTGGTGATTCATATTATAAATACATGTGCACAATGAGCACATGGTCTCTTTTAGAACCATTAAAAGTGAAAACCAGAATATAATAATTCAGGAAAGTTGGCCTATCTTGTACATTATTTCATAATTCACATTCCTGTCAGCGATTATTCATAATTCTATTGATCTGCATGGACGAAACATAGCACTGCACCAGCAAAGGCCGTGAAATTTTTCTCTGCTAAACTGATTAAATTATCGTGTCGATCATTCCTTACTTCGAGACTCCGAGACCAAAAAGCAGTCTTGCAGTGTCTCAGCCTGAAGGTGGAAAAGGACAAAACTTTTATTCTTCATAATTTTTTTTTTAATGGGCAGAGTCATGGAACTTTGCACCTCATAAGCAAGCATGCAAACAAAATACTTTTATGCAACTGCAGTTCACCATGGTATCTAAAAGTCCTGAATGTAACAATCAAACCATTAGAAAATCAACAAATAAAATCTCTGACAACACTGATGTAACAATGTATATTGTATATATTTACATAATTATGGGATGAATGCAGTACATGCAATGTGGTATGTTTGCTGTCTAGATTTCATTCTCCTATACACTAGGTAGTATTTCTGGAGTGCGTAAAAGAAAATGCAAAGTGTCCTGTCTTTTTTGTCATTTGTATCTGTTCCCATGGCAACAAACCCATAGTAGAGAAAGAGCATGTTGTCACTTTATTTAGTCACAAGGAGAGGTCAATTTCATTGCTGCTATTAATAATTTGATTAATTAATAATTAATAAATAATTAATAATGTATCTACAAACACCAGATGCACTAATTCTACACAGTTATCATTTTGACTGAGTTATGATTTGAGTTTGTTACAGCCCCTGTGTTTATTTGAAGGATCTATTGTTATAAATTTGTCAGACACTGTCAGCGAGCTTACTCCCTGGCACACATTTCTGTTAAACTGCACCTGTATCTCAGTTAAAGATTAAATATAGCATATTTTTGCAAAAAGGCCACATACATTTTCCAATAGCCCTTTTATAACATGGAATATTAGAAAATAAGGTACTACTTTGAAAAACATAAAACCCACATGTGAAGTCATGTGTCCACATTAATATCCACCTTTATCCCCCGAGGTGGGAGCTCTGGATCTACCATCCAGCAGATCTACAGTTCACACCAGCAGGGGAGCTGCACCATGAGGTCAGGCTTCTCTAGAAGGAGTCCAATGGCAGGCAAAGGCACAGCTTTCGGATGCTCTTGGCTTGACAGATCAAAGACCTGTAGCTAAAGGGGCTCTGCAGGCCCTCTCTCTCAGGGGTGGTGATAGGTTAGAAGATAGAATTGTGGAAGAGGGATCAAGGTCTTAATCAGTGAAAAAAAAAAAAAAAAAAATCTTAGTGTCTTGAAATCTGAAATGAACTCAAAGCCTTTTCTCATAAAATTGGTTAATAAAGCTTGATGAGTATCATCTTACACTTTCTTGTTTTTCATTTTTCCTTTTTTAGGGGGTGTGTGGTGATTATCCATCTAAATTAACTGATAGGGGATGTTCATATTGGACAAATGTTTTCTTTTTTTTTCTGGAATACTGAATGATGGCAAATAGTATCTCCAATGAATTAATTGAAATTTTAAACAAGTCATTCTGGTAACAAATGTGAGTTAATCCAGAGCTCCAGTACAGATAACACATGGAGGTAAGATTTTTTTCATATGCCACTGCCGAGTTTTAGAATGACATTAGAACTCAATTAGGCTACAGTATTTTTTCATCTTAGCCATGTTTCAAAGTGGTCATTTGTAGAGGGTTCAAAAAATGCTGAACTAAACATTAACACAAAATGCATTCCAAAAGTAAAAAAAAAAATCAAGATGGTTTTGTATATAAAAGCTAAAGCTTTTGTCAGCATTTTAAGTGCATTGTGTAACATAATAATTAAAAATTTATTAAAATCAAAATAAATACATATAAATGCAATAGAGTGCAAAAGTCTTCAGTCACCTTTCATTTCTTTATATTTTGCTTCCAAGGAGCCAGATCTTGTAATTCTTTTAAAGTGCTCTTGAGCAATAATTCTCTAGGCTTTCTGAAGATCTTTCAAAAGATTTTTTGGGCATTGGCTTTTTCACTCATTTTCAGTCCAAAACTTGTTATATCTCAGTATGGTGTGCAGTTTGTCCTTAAAAAAATCTTTATAGATGAACAGTATCTGAAAGTCATCTCCTTAGGAAATGGGAAAAATCCAAAGACCTGACACAGGACCTGAGAGATGCATCTGGCCCTTCAGTTGATCCATCTACTGTTCAGGAAAGTCTCATCAGAAATGGTCTCAGTGGAAGGGTGGCTGTCAAAAAGCCACTCTTAAGGAAGGGAAACAGGGAAAAATGGCTGAGGTATGCCAAATTACACAAAAACTGGACTGAAAATCAGTGGCAACAGGTGTTATGGAGTGATGAATCCAAATTAGAATTTTTTTGGTTCACATCTATATAGGGAGGTGGTCAGGGGAGAGATACAACAGTGAGTGTCTACAGCCATCTGTAAAACACGGTGGAGGCTAGGTCATGGTTTGGGGCTGTATTTTAGCCAGTGGGATCTTGTAAAAATTGATGGAATTATGAACACAGAAAAGTGGCGTGAAATTTTGATCCACCACGCAATACCATCTGGAAAGTGTCTGAAAGGCATGTTTCAGCATTACAGTGACATCAAACTGCCAATACAGTAAAAGCATACCTGGATAGAAAAACACACAGTGGAAGTTTTGGATTGACCTCCCCAGAGCCCGGATCTGAATACTATTGAAGCAGTGTGGGATCATCTTGACAGAGAATTAAACAAAAGCCAGCCAACATCCAAAGAAGAGCTTTGAATGTCCTTCAAGAAGCCTGGAGAACTATTCCTGAAGACTACTTAAGGAAATTACAAGAAAGCTTGACTAAGAGAGTTCAGGGTGTGTTGAAGAATAAAGGTGGTCACACCAAATATTAACTTTAAAGCTCATTAGAATTGTAACTCTGTTTTTTCCTTATATACTATGTTTCCATGTATGTTTGAACATTTCAATAAATCGCTGCACCAGTTTCCCATTTTCCTAGCAAAATATAAAGAAATGAGGAGTGACTCAAGACTTTTTCACAGTACTGTACACACTATGGTTACAAGCAGTCTTGTGTAGATTCCAATTCAAACTGGAGGAACCCTGAGAGAACCTGTTAGAACAGCTGCAAAGGCCCTCCTGCTCTGAGTTATCTAGGAACAGCTGTATCTACTAAGCCATATTGAATAGTTACTGATATGGAGCCCGGAGGGCATTTCGTTTTACCTCTGTTATCTGTTTAGCCTAAGAAAGACTGACTTGCAGGCTGTCAGGCAGAGCTGCACCTCCTACACATATAAATCTGACAACTGTCAGCAGTAGTTTATTGCAGACATGTTACCAGGTGGTTTGGCTTACTAGGAGATTTGTATATTTGGGTTTTATTTTGGTTAAAGAATTTCATGGAGAAAATGTTGTCCAAAGGTTGCTTATGTATTTTATCTCCTTCCAGAGTAATTGGTTTAGAAAATTAGTTTGTCCACAGCCCAGGTTTAATTGGAATTAAACACAAATATATGGAAAGGTGAACTGCTCTTGCTGTTGGATTAACTGAGTTTGCCGAGGAAATCGCATTAGAAAAATGTGTGTAGTAGTGTGTTTTTGTGCTATGCTATGTCTATGCTGGCTCAAGTTCCTGTGTGTGCACATCATTTTAAATTAACCCATCCCACAGAAGGTCAGTATAAACACGTAATTAGCTTTAGAACAAAGGACATTATCACCTCTTTTTTTTTCATACCTGCTAATATCTGGAATTGTCTGTCATGTGTATACCTTCTCAAGAGAGCCATGGAGTTTAGTACCTCTTAATATGATATGAATTGCTCATTTAAGCTTCAACCAGGGATGAGGAAAAGTGCACCGAGTCATTGTTTTGAGAATATGTGATAAATTAGTCACACCAGATGCTCACATTTATTTCTGATGTCCCTACTTTCCTGTAAATCTCTAATTAACACTGTTGATCCCAGTGTGTTGCAAAATTAAATCAGAAGATCTAAGGGATGATTCACAACCTGTTATTGATAATGGGCTTCAATTAATTGAGTGCTCCTGAAGCATCAATCCTGCCTGAGTAGCAAGCACCTGTTTGAGTAATTAAGCACCTTGTGCATTTTGAGTCAGGGGCATCTTCCCTGCTAACTGCTTCAAAGAACTGAATACTGTGAGCCATGCAGGTTGGATTATTGCCTTAAAAAGATCATACTGAGAGTATGAAGCCCCAACACTGTCGAAGCAACTTTAAAAAAAAAAAAAAAAAACACATGATGCTACTTAGGGTGTAATAATTATTGAACTTATTTTGGCAGTATTAATTACTACACCCCAAAATGTAAGTAAGTTTAAATAAGTAGTGCATATGCAAAAAGGAAGAGGAAGAAGAAACCACACTGGGTTAAATACAGCTAATAAAGTGAATAGCTATTTTATTTAGATCATCTTGCACCCATTTAACATTGTTGACTTTGCCAGGTTCAAAAGGATGACACTGAATCTATAACCAAGGTTAACGATACCCTATCCACTATCTGGCAGCAGCTCAGTAAAAATATACTTTTGAGGAGTGGCTAAAATGTTATCTACTGCATCACTGGATATGTTCACTTCTGCTGTTGTAATGTGGTGGTTGACCCAATGCACTTTAATCCATGAAAAATAATTCAGTTTAACCCCATAAAAATGGTTTTGCAACATATATTATTATCAATGCATTATGTAGTCCCTCGAGGCCCTGCGGTAAATGCTTAGTTCTAGTCAGTGCTCGCTGGTTGAAATCTGCTTATGTTTAATAAGACAGCTTAGCCGTACTCATTCACAGTATATTAACTCAATTCACTACTCAAACAAAGATATTTGAGGTTAATGTCAATACTACACTTCTCTGCAGCTTTGAGTATTTGGAGAAGCAACGCAGTGGCCTGAAACACTGCCCCAAAGGATAGAGTGTCTCTTTGTGTTAGACAGATTATTGCAGGCGGGTTGGAGGACGGATTGGGATTTAACAGAGGACAGCCACTAAGCTGAAATGGAAAATAGGTAAAAGAGGGTCTGCCTAATGCACCAACGGACTACAGAGGGCTCCCCTTCAAGGTGTCCAGAGAAAAAAAAATGCAAGGTGAGGTTAGCGCTAGGTAGTATATCAGCTTTTTCAAGGTAAATTGAATAAAGGATGATACATTCCTGTTTATATCAGTATAGTTTGATATCCATTACATAACCCATTTCTTCTAGAAAGCTGAGCAGTGTTTACATATGTACCCTAACAAACTCTCTATGAAACCTTGCACTTCTGTTCGATGGGTGGTGAGCAAACCCGGGCACACTCACTCACAGGTTTTTGTGAAACTTGGAAGGAAATAAAACCAGTGACACAAAGAACAATATGTTAAGGTTTCAGTGACTTTACTCTTCCATGCAACAGTTGACAAAGTTTATGGATTTGGGGAAATACACTGAGAAAGTACAGCAGGAACAACAGGCGGTGTTTGGATTTTGCAGGGTGTCTATTTGTACACTGAAAAAGAACATGGCCTATAATATACCTTTTTCTTTCATTTTGCTCACAGATTTTTTTAAGTCATGATTAACCCTGCTTGAGAGATGTCACGTGTAGTTTTGATATCCAATGTAACATTTAGCCTATATTATAGAAAATATCATGTATCACTGTTCAACTTAAAAATGCCAAAATAGGAGTTCTTTGGTCTATATAACGTTTCCCTTGGTTAGGAACAGACAATGAATTAACAAAAGAGGAGGAACGTGGGAAGGGAAAAGGATTCTATGTATGAAAGTACAGACCAGAAATGATGTCCAAAAAAAAAGTAAAAAAAGAATACTATTAATCGAGACCTACACAAGAGGATAGACATCACTTAAGGCAGAATGAAATTTTAGTAATACAAACATTTCTTGAAGGCAAAGAAATATTCTCAGTAGGTGCAGCAAGAAATACAGTTATTATGAATCAGTAATGTTAAATTGAGGCCTGATTAAAAAGGCACAGGTTGAAGACAGGCTGAACATGTGATCCAGTGAGGTTTGGCCTATTAAAATAAAACCAAAAGCACTGAGAGAAGACAGGGATACTGGATGGATGGGTATAAAAGAGAGAACAAGTGTTGAGCAAATTTGTAGAAAAGCAAAGAGAAGGACATGGATGAGCAGAATGGAGCCTTGGGGATGGAGAGTGAAGTGGATGAGCCAATAACTGGTGAGGACAGGAGGAGGAAAGAGTGGGAAGAGAGGAGTATAAAGGAGAGGAGCAGGGGGAAAAGAAGAGGAATGAGTGGAGGGCTTGGAGAGCTAGGTTGCAGCTCTGGGGACGCACGAATGAAGAAGCTGAGAGAGACACGGGTGTAGCTGCAGGGGTGGTTGCTCCATTGCGCAGGTTGCGCTAGAAAAGAGGGCAGAGATGGAAGTCACTTTTTGAGCTCTGGGGCCTAGAATCCAGTGTGCATGTTAGTTAGGGAAGGAAGAGTGTATTTGCCCTGTCATAGAAGCTCCCAGGCCAACCACTAGTGCATTGTTCCATGGCAAATTATCCTGCAGGAAAGAGCTGCGTTTGGATTTGTTGTCTGTGTGTGTTCAGTGCGTGTGCATTTTTGCAAGTTGTGAATATTTTTTTTTTCTACAGCATAACACGGTAGCCACTCTTCAAAAGCAATTACTGAAGCTCAAGTATGAAGTGTTTGTTTACCATGAAAGTGACCTGCCACTCAGGATTTCAATTATCAGCCTCTCTGCCTGTGAACCTAAGCTTACACACAGAACAATAACACCCTGCGTTTTGCACAGATAAGGTAGCAGACGCCAGGTTTGGCCACAATCCATATAACTACATCTAACAAGATAACAGCACCATTAAAACATCTGAAGTGTTCCCATAGAGTTGCTGTTATCGTCTGCCAGGGGAATTGCCATCGTTGCATGAGGTAACAACAAACAACGGAAAAAAAATAAACAGAACAATGGACGAAGTTTGGCATAAGGGACAGTAATGCCAATATTTGCAACTCACACATTTATAACTCATGAACTTTAACATCAGTCTCTTTGTACTATAATTCTATACTAGATTTCTAGTCAATATGTGTCATTTCTGTTCATTTTGTAACAGTACCTCCTTGTTTTGAATTTCCATGGTTTAAAGAATATTAGACACATTCTTCATTAAAACTGAGGATCACAACTAGCTTATAGCACTAGAAGTAGGGCATATTTTCGAGGAAGGGAAATAATGCCAATTTAGCTAGTAATTCCACACATACACGCACAGTCAGAGGGATAAGTGAGTGGAGCTGTGTTAAATCCTAAACAAGGGTGTGCTGCAAATAAATTATTTAGAAGTGAATTATGTGGAATAGGAGTTCATTGATTAGACAATCATTTGTCATAGTAAGGTCACTTGTAGACCACTTGAGCAGACAAATGTTTTATAAAGTGGCCTTTAGTGTGACATGGACCCTCTAATCAGGAGCTCAGACAAATGTTTAAAATGTAGAAAATGACTGCAAGTGAGCGAGTAGTGAAAAGAGTGAAACAAACAAACTACAGAATTAGTGTCATGAGTAATAAGCAGTCCTCGCCTTCCACCCAGCTGTAAGTAATTCACTTGAAGTGCAGTGACTAATTGATATGAACTGATAACCATCACTGAGAAGATCTCACATTACCACGCAGTACAATTGAATAATGCAACTGTTTTGCATGATAATGATTGAGGCACTGACAATTCAATCACCCACAAACTAAAAATCTAATGTCTATAAAGAATAGGAAAGATTTGGATTCTTCATGGTGAATACAGAAGCAGCAAAGTCAAGTCTCAAGCAGTCCTTCTCAGCAAAATACAGTGTTACACTTTTTGTAGTAACACTGTTATTTTATTCACGAATGTATTCTTTTAGTTTCCATAATTGATTTGATTTGGGAGATATATTCTCTCTATCCCTTAGACTTTAAATGAAGTGCTGCTGCTGTTGTTGGCACTCTGCAAAATGGATAATCAACTGTGAACTGTGCTGACTTGATAACAATAAATAAATAAATAATAACAGAAAGCTGTGAGGAAATTTATGGATTTGGAAGTGCTATGAGAGTTTCAGGGATTGTGTATTTTATTTACACAAGTAGAATGCTCTCTATTTAAATCATGCCATAGGTTTTAGGTATGTTATATTTTAAAAGGTTTGTCTCTACAAAACAAAACGGAAAACCTGACTAGAAGATGAGGTTTACTTGTAACACAAACTGTACCCTTTTTATAACATTTTTAGTGTAACGACAGATTGTTTTTTTACACAATACCTTGTTATGGATATCCAAACTAATTAGGCTGCAATACTTTAATACATCATGTGTAAGGAAAGAGTAAGACATTTTTGAACATAAAGGTCAGTGTAATCGTTAGTCCTAGGAGCATTTAATTTGCTAAAGCAAGAAAGAAATACAGAACTTACAGTATTAATACTCAAACTGTGTATTTTTTGTTCTAACAATCATATCTGGTATGGAAATTAAACAGCATCAGATCTCTAGACGTTGCAGTAAATAGTGAGAGAATCTGAGATGCTCATCGGAGTTTCTCTTCCCTCCATCACAGACATTTTCCTCAAATGCTGCATCTGCAAAGCCACCAGCATTGTGGTCAAGTATTATGGTACTGAAATATTCGGGCCCTCACTGCCAGACTGCAACAGTTTCTTCCCCAAAGCCCTCAGACAAGTCAATACTCAGGGACTGATCTGAAAACACACACACACACACACAAACACACACTCAAATAAATACATTCCACCTTACAGCCCAATACTCAGAGTCAGACACACATGCATATACATATACCCTCAAAGTACAGTAAATACATTCCATTAAGTACTTCTACTTTATATATTGATATTTTGTTTCTATTATATTTTTAATGCTGTGCACTTTTTGTAATTCTGTGTAGCCTTGTATGTAGCAGCATTGTCCTTGGGAACATTTAATTTTACTGTGCACAGTATTACTTGTATATGGTTGAAATGACAATAAAAAGCCACTTGACTTGACCTCAATTAATACATTGAAAACAAACAAAAAAATTATTCTGGTTTTTGTAATGTACTTGATTACATAATGTTCAGAGTCAGATTCATAACATAAAGGGAAGCACCATCACCCAGCATATCTGTTCCAAGATTCTCAAGTGCAACACACTTGAGAAATTTAGTTTTTTCTGGACATTTTTCTTCACTTCCTGTTTTGATTTTCACATGATTTAAAATACGATGCCAGCCTCGATAGCTGGGGATCGGTCTGCCAGGGCCTCCACTCTTGGTTGCCGCCCGACACACACTACACCTGACCCCTACGGCAACTGCTGTGGGTGCTGGGCCTATAGAAGGGCGGGCCCATGTCTCTCTCGGCTGCACTCGGTAGGGCCCCATTGGCTAAGACCCGGCCACCAGGTGCTCTCCCTCGAGCACCCTCTCTGGGCCTGGCTACATTGCTCAGGTTGCGCTAGAAAAGAGGGCAGAGATGGAAGTCACTTTTTGAGCTCTGGGGCCCGGGATAGGGTTACCGGGGTAACCCTATCCCGGGCAGGGTAAACTGTTTTCTTGGTCTCGCTCACATAAGGGTCGTTCGGGCATGTGCTACTGAGGGGAGGCCTTGGAGTAGACCCAGGACACGCTGGAGAGATTATATCTCTCAGCTGGCCTGTGAATGCCTCAGTGTTCCCCCGGATAAGCTGGAGGTGGTGGTTGGGGTGAGGGAGGTCTGGATTTCTCTGCTTAGCCTGTTGCCCCGGCCCCGGATAAGCGGAAGAAAATGGATGGATGGATGGTTTAAAATAGAATGCAAGCTTTCACTTGACTTTTTTAATTTTCAGATTTTCAATTGAGTATAAAAAGAGTAACTGATACACAGACTGTACTTGATTGCTTCACCAAAACACTTACATGCTACTACCACTGCACAGCTGTCAGGAAGCAAGGAAATATACATATGTATACATTTTTTTTATCTCATGCTCTCTTTTTTCTGTCTTTCTATATTATGTGAAAGACACATTTAAATGTGATATATTGTATGTAACACAAAGACAGAAAATAAAACTCAGTCCTCGGGTACAAACATTCAAACCAATTAAAGAGAAAATTGTAGGTAACAACCTCTTTATCAGCAGAATGGCTATTCATCATCCCATCAGGCATTGACACAGCATTGGGACTATAAGCAGATGGAGTATCACCTCAAAAGAATGCTATTACTCCCTGCCAGCAGCAGTGACACCTGTAACATAGGCACTAAAACAAAAAGGTCAGCAGCATCCATCCATACTGCTCTGGTTCTCTGAGGAAATCTTGTGGGATGAGCTTGAAAACAATAACACGGACTGATAACTTTCCCGAGGCAGCTGCTGGGGTTGTTACTCCCTTTGGATCTTAGAATTAGAGCACTCTCCATAGTCAGCGACTTATGGTAGAATGGTGAGTCAATGATGCAAATAGGCCCCGTGGTACTGAGATGCTAATAATGAGCGCCAAGGGCACAGTGTCACTCAATAAATCAGGGAAACACTAGCTACTTTTGTTGATCGGATGAAATGACCATGAAAAATGTAGAGGGGAAGCTTGTTTCTCCCAAAGGACAATGGCACGTGAGGCCACCTTACTTTCAGCACATTTACTTATTTTTATCACAAATTTAGGTGTCAGCAATCCAGAACAGATGTTTATTCAGTGCAGCAAAAGCCAAAAAAGAGGCTTATGTTAAATATAATCTCTTAGATTGTTTTGGTGGAAGGCTTGTAGGTAGATGTATCACTACAATTTAAATGCAGGTATTTACTGTTAAGGGTCACCCATAGTATAACAGCTGGCTCAAACAATGAACAATAATATAATAATATTATATATTACATAATACTGGGGATAAATAAACATTCAAGGATGTTTATTTATTGTAAAGTAGATGAATAAATACATGAAATGTGTTTCTGCAGCGGGATGGAGAGAGAGCGCAGAGGCCCAGGCCAAAAAACAAGCACAGCTCATCAGCGAATTAGAAAGGAGATGAAAAGAGGAAACACCACAATAAAACAGGATGTAATGATATGAACTGCCATTAAATAATTTACGACCAGAAAAGAAAAACTCTATAGCTATTTAAATATTTGCTAATTGTTGCATGACTCCTGTAGCTGATATAATTACATAATAATGCAACACAAGGTAGAGAAAGATACTACCATATTGCGTTCTGGATTCATGAGCAGAAATCCTTTTTTTTTTTTTTTTTTTTTTTTTTTAAAGAAAAAATTTTAAATATTTTTTTTTTTTTTTTTTTTTTTTTTTTTTTTAGAATATTTTTTTTTTTTTTTTTGAGAATATAT
>VUQS01010149.1:24686-41560 GCA_015108495.1 Heterochromis multidens
TCTCTTTTTTTTTTTATTTTTTTTTTTTTTTTTTGTTTTTTTTTTTTTTTGTAGGTTTTTTTTTTTTTTTTTTTTTTTTTTTTTTTAAAGGAATAAATTTGAACAATCTCTTTCTTAAGATATAACTTCTTGTATGGAGCACATTTTCGGTCTTCGCATTGAGAATAGCACTCAAAGGGCAAGTAGCTTGAGTGTCTTGGTGAAATAGAGGGCTGTGTGAGAAGCTGGGCAGTCATTCAGTTGATCATTCAGTCGTCTTGAGAGCTGGCAAATTAGTTGCTGCAGCACACTGAGCTGCGCTAGTTGTCAATCTGAGCTCGTTCTTTGCCCTCTGGTCAAACTGTTCAGCTGGCAGGGTGGAAGTATATAATCTGACAACTCACATTACACAAGGCAGTGGAGGGACTGTTCAGTCATCTCTTTCCCGCAAGATCACTGTGCTGGTTAAGAGCTAAAAGTGTGTGTACCCCGCCAAAATTTAAAAAAAAAAAAAAAAAAGCAGAAATCTGCATATGTATTCTTTTCACAAGATTTAGAAAGCGGTAAACAAAAAATAATTTATTAACAGATTCTGTGTGTACATCATTCAAGCAGAAAGAACTGATGTGCAAGTGGAGCAGATGAACTTGAAAACGTGTAAGCTGTTTTACACAAACTTTATAAGAGTGACTGATAGGGATGGGAATCGAGAGTAGTTCACTACCTTGGAACTGTTAGTCTGCTTGCCTAACGATTCCGCTTATCGGTTCCACTTGCACTCTACAATCAGCTGATTTCAGTTCGTGTGCCGGAGGAGGAAAATAGTGGATCAGTCTAGGGCGGGGACATGGATATTACTTTTATTTTGATTGCACAAAAGGACAAGAGCGCGATGGTAAAGTGCAAACTGCATCCAGGAAAGAAGCAACTGCATTATACTGCTAACAGAATTTCGGCTCTTTGTAACCATCTGCACAGACAGCATGGTAACGCTAGGCTAGCCAAGAACCCAGAGTGATGATCAAGCTGAGTGAATGCAGACTCCAGCCCAGCAGCCAGACCCTGAACTTCAACAGGTAACAAAGGCAGTGATGAGCAGTCAGGCTTGCAGCTTCCGTTTCTACCTGTTCATGTTTCTACAGTAGAACCACTGTGGCGATCGCTTTAAAGTCTCTTTGCTTGTGTTGTCGGCTTTGTGTTCATACATAAAAACTAAAAGAAAGATGGTATGTGTGTCCTCATTAGAATAGGGATTTGTGTTGGTCTGTGGGACTATAGCCTCAGGTATATATTGTTAACTGATAATTATCTGATCATGTGTTTCAGGTCACTTTACGGAGAAACGCGACAGTAATGTAACGAGTAGTGTAACGAATTACTTTTTATGGTGAGTAATTAAGTAACGGAGTACATTACTTTCAAGAAAAGTAACGAGTAATGTATAATATATCACTTTTTTTGAGTAATGACCCCAACACTGATCACAACAAACATTTGACCACACAGCATGCATTTGCATGAATGTAATGTCTTTAAAATGCTGCTTAGATGGTGGTGACTCTTGAAGCGGAGCCAATGAGAACCCAATGAGAATCGATAAGAGAATCAATAAGCAATGGAATCAGAAGTGATATTGATAATGGAATCGGAATCGCTAAATTCTTATCAATTCCCTAGTGATTGAGCATCATTTACTTATGTACCTACATCCAAGCACAAAAGCCTGTCAGAAAATGACTCACACTGTGCACTAAAAACACTGATTGTGAGTTGCCATTATTATAATCCAAATTAGAGAATGATTACAAAGTGCATAAAAAAAACTAAAGACTGGCTGAAGTTTTATCTTTGAGATTGCTTTGATTATGAAACTGCTGGTCTGATTACACGATACTCTTATTATTACATTATACATTTTCTAGGGTCTCTTTGCTAGAAGTGGTTCTGTAAAACATCCAATTGATTATAATTATAAAAAAGATGAATTTTTTTGGTTCTGTTTTGTGTACAGGTAATATTTAAAATAAAATAGGACAGATGTGGTGTTTATCTGGGCTTGGAACTGGCACTGGGAGTACACTAGCTTGTGACTCCCTGTGGCTAGGTTTGTGTCTCTTTTTGGTCTCAAATTGGGGCTTTTTCATGTGTAAAGTGAATGTGTTAACTACTAATAATATTGAAATTAATATCTTAATCTAGTTAGGAGCCTTTGTAGTTCGGTCCCCAGACAGTTACCTGAGCTAACTTGCCCAATTGTCGACAGTACTGGTCCAATACTTTAAGTCCAATCAGATTATCCATCACATCATACCATCAAAGAGCCATCTCATTGCCCCCAAATGAATTTCGTGGCACGGTGACGACCTTCTCCTGTTGTGTGAAGCAGCTACACATACTTCCATGTGAAGGTAAAGATCTTTGCACTCACTGCAATAGATTAGGAGTTAGCCAAGCCACACATCCATTTTACACTCCAGGTTTGTTTATGTCTCTGTATGTGTTTGTGTGTGAGGGTTTGTGTTTGTCAGGGATGAAGCGTGTATATGATTTCTTTTTTTTTTCCCAGGGTCACTTTGCCTCGAGGTGCTTCTTGTATTTTTTTTATTTTTTTATTTTTCCAGGCTCACACTCTACTTAAGCTCTGAACCAATTTAACACAGACCGGGAACGCAGCAAAAAGCTTGACAGAGTCACTCAAATCCCCATCTGCACTATATTGGGGGCATGACAAGAAAAAAAATGAGGGTGAACGATAGAGAAGAGGAAAGTGGTCTATGAGGGGGGTGGAAGCGTAGGGATGGGGGTTAAGGGGGAATGAAATAGATCTGCATGGGCATAGAGAGAGAGAGAGCAATGTGTATCTGTCTAGTATAAAAGGCACCATACTGCTAGGAAGAGTTGTTTGAATTAAACTGATGTTTAATTATTACACAGCTATTGAACTGATGTCTAAACTGGAGCAAAAGACATTCATCTCACTTGTTAGTAAATGAAACAAGTCTTTATCAAAAACAGATCAGACAAGTTTCAAAGTTTGGGGCCAGAAACACTGGCAGCCATATGTATTTTCCATTTATACAGCCATTAAACTGATGAAAGGATTGTGGAAGTGAATGGGATGGGTCAAATTAATTCATTTGTCACTTTCTAATTTCTCAGTTGTTCAGAGGCATTTGCCAGCAGCTTTTAAAAAGTTGTGTTAAGAACAGTAATAAAAACAGACCATGTCGATGATGAGCTCCAAAAATTATGCAGTGCCACCTGTTAATTCTACAAGATGTAGACAGAATGCCAAAATGGTTTTCCGTGAACAAAACCCACATTAGGGATTTGTTAATTACTTCAACAAGGCAAAATGAGGGAAAAGGTCTGTGTGTGTATGTGTGTGTGTGCATATGTGTGTATATGTGTGAGTGTGTTGTACAGCTATGAAGAGAAGCAATAAAAAAAATTCAAAATGGAGATGCCAATTACAATTTGTTTACTACCAACTCGGATTTAAATTATCAATATATTCATACTGCATGTGCCAGGCTGAGCAGCACACATCTAAAGCTAAAGCTGTGCAAGTGATTCAAGAGGCCCATTGTGGTGCTGTAGAGTATAGCTCACCACAGAAAGTGAGAGGTGAGAGGCAATGCCAGTGTTGTGACAAGCATGTCAAAATCTCTTAGGCATGAATAAACATTCTCTTTCACAAGAGATTATTTTGCTTTTGTCATGACAGAAGCGTGTACTGTCATTCTCGTTAATGTGTGTGTGTGTGTGTCCGAGAGAGGGAGCGAGAGAGAGGGAGAGAGAGAGAGAGAGTCCACATAAAAGGATGAATAGGCAGTCAATGTAAGAGAGGTGAAAAACAAAGAGCCAAAACCTGAGTGGGCAATAAGAGAAGAAAACCCAGAGCTTCTACAAAATATTAAAGATGAAGCTTGCAATAAAGCATAAATATTGAATACACAATAATGACTAAAAATAATGAAAGACTGAATGTTACCCTGAACTTCTGATACATAGTTAAAAACACTGCAAAACTAGCACAAAATACAGCACACAGCAAAGCAAGACAGGGCCAATTTAGAATTACCAATTAACCTAACCGCACTGACTGCATGCCCTGGCCAGTTGGTGGATTCAAACCAAGGACCTTCTTGCTGTGAGGCAACAGTGCTAACCACTGTGCCACCGTCAACCATTTAGACAAAAATTATTATTTGTAATTTTGTTATGAGGACATTTAATGTTAGTCAAAGTTCTTGGGTAGATCCTATTTAGGAGTGAAACAACAGAAAATTAATGGAACATTGGACAGAGAAAATAATTTGTGATTGTCATTATTTTTGTTTACTAGTGAACCAAAAATACTTTTTTTTTTTTTAAATTTGGCATTTAAAATGTTATAGGCCAGTAATTACTAGTACATACCTATGTTATACATACCCATGCTACAGTGTTGTGTGGTCCATGGGTGCTATTGGCGATGAAACGAAAATGATACCAGGCTTCTATAAGGTATTATAGGTGCGTAAATGCTAAAAATGTGTTATTTTAGCCTGTTGCTAGGGATCATGATGGCATCATAATATACCATGCATAAGTAAACTTTTGTGGCTATAAATTAGATGTTGCCGCTGTGAAATGAAAAAGAGAGGATGCTTTTATATGGTGTCATAGGTGCATACTCAAATGCTAAAAATGGGTAATTTTAGCCCACTGCAAGGTGGTTGCTCGGCAACATGTTGACATCATGATATAGATAAGAACCTTTAGGTGCCTAAAATGTACCTGTGTGCCAAGTTTGGTTGCTCAACTCTTGATCATGTAAGAGGTGGTGGTGGACAAAGAAACAAATGCACAGACAGAAATTAATTAAGATACCTGATTAACTACACCAGGTGTAGCGTGATTCAACATGCAGGTCTTATGGTGTATTGGAAAGCATTGGTGCAGTGTCCTTGCCATTGCCCCAATGCTACAACAGTGGGGGTAGCCAGTGGTCAAAAGGCAGATTTCTATTTTCACAAGGGAGACTGATGTTTATGAGGCAAGGCCCCCAAAAAAAGAAAAAATCTGTGGGGAGGAAATCAACTTAATGAGGTACAGTAAGACCCAAGTTATCACTGAATAGAAACAATGAGGATAAAGGTGTTGGGGCAGGCGGACACAAAAGAAAGACTGATATAGTTTGGCTCCCCGTTTATTATCCCACCATAACTAAATAAAGGCCTGCCAAGGGATCCCCAGCTGCTGACAGATGTATGTTTGTTTGTGTGAATGGATGTTTTACACATAGTCCAGACTTCCTTTGATTATGTGACAACTGAAGTAGTTCAGTTAAAGACTGGGCGTTTCTAAAATGTGCCCTTGTAATGTAGAATTGATTGGTGTTGCTTGATAGGATGCAGAATGAATATAAAATGTAATCAATGAACTGAACAGTTCACATCACCCAAGCAGGTCATGCATTAATAACAGTACAAACATTGTTCAACAAATTGTTGAATAGGAAAAGTGAGACAGTGGTTAGCACTATTGGCTCACAGCATGAAGATTCCTGGTTCAAACCTGCTGGTAAGCTGGGGCCTTCCTGCGTGGAGTGTGCCCACCTTTTGCCCTGTGACAGCTAGGATGTGCTCTAACCCTACCCCAACACCACAGGGACTCTGAATTGGATAAGCAGTTAAAAAAAAAAAGTGTATGGATGGACGAAGGAAAACACAACAAACCCTAGAGAGTCAGCATCAGAATCAGCAATAAAGAATTTCAAGATTTCAGCCTGCTTTAGTGACACAACAATTTGATCACAAGTACATTTCATTAGGGGATGTTACCATACAGCAATTGTTTGGCCTTTTTTAAATAAAAGCAAACAAAATTGTAGTCACAAAAGAGAGCATGAAGCAAACAAGAGGTTATGAACATCCTGGAAGTACAAACAAATAGTTTTCCATCTTTAAAAGCACCTTGTTTTAATCCTACACAACCTTTATTTATGTATAAAACTAAATATGCAGGGCTGGAGCTCAAGCTAAGTTGGTCCTTCTTATGAGAATGATCAAACTACTGTATGTTTGCGTGACCAAGTTAATAGCAGCAGTCACAGAAAGGAGCAGAGGGTTAGCAAGCAATAAGATGGACGGTGGAGGCAGGGTGCTGCCATGGGCTGCAGAGAGAGAGAGTACAAAGACAAACGGGGGCAGCTTTGATGGCTAATGCAATAACCACAGCTGCCACTGAAGGAGCCAGAATGATGAAGAGTAATCAGAGTGGTTGAGGCAGCTCTAAAAGTGAGAGACATCGCAAACATCGGTAGTTGATAGATGGCTAAAAGAGCGGATGTAGAGAGGAAAAGACAAAGCAATTCATTATATCAAGAACACTGTAGCTGTCATTTTTTGTGAAATTTGGCAACAGCTTTGGGATCTCAAGACGACTGATGATTGCTAAAATATCAATCAATCAGGACCCTTATGAGGATCCTTATTTAAGTGGCTAGTTAAGGCAAATAAAGGAACTATTTTCAGTGCTGATGTATTCAAAAGGTGAAATGAGAATGTCTGTCTTTTTTTTTTCTCTGCTTGATAAGTGACTTAAACTAGCAGTTGATTATCAGAATGGCTGCAAATAAATTTTTGACCAGTCAGCCAATTAATTAATCATTGCAGATCTGCAGTCAACTTTAAGCTGGCTGGTGTCCAAGCTGGGGGGTGTCAGGCCTCTTCACAAGGGATTTCAAGTGAGGGCTGGCAACTAATGTTATGAACTGCCTGGCTTAATGGATGGAAATTTAAGAAATGTAGCTCACTAAGACCCAGAGGAGACTCAACACTAATTTCAGTCTGGACACAGCTACCACATTACACGTCTGATCCAAGAGTCAACGGGATCACAACCAAGTATCACCAGAATGACACTCGCCCATAATAGAGTGGTCATACCAGGTACATTAAAGACGTCCCTGGTGAGTGGTGTACACAACCCAGTGAAAACAGATGTCTCTTTGGACTGCCGTTTCTGGGAGCTTCCTACTCATCAGGAAGATGAAAGCGATGAATCAACTGTGTTAGTTCTTTTTCGGATCGTTTCAGAGGGAAGGGGCTATAATCAAAGGCAAGGTCAGAAAAAAGCCGACTCTTTGCCCAGCACTCACCACAGGAGAAGAAAGAGAAAACATGTTGTGCTTCTGATGCCAGTTTCAGAAATTAGAAGAAGGATTTCTAAAGATAATGAGATTTTAAAAATCTTTAAATGTAATTTATTTTATACATCATGCACTTCATAAAAGAATTAAGTTAATGCCAAGTGCAATTTTATTTTAAAAATCAGTTACAGATTTTAACATTTCTGACTTCAAGTAACCTCCTTTGTCCACATTGATCAAAAATGAATAAATAGATATATAAAATGCAGGGAAAACTAAGGTGATTTGTCTATGATGTATCACTATATACAGTTATTTCTGAAAAACATCAGTGAAAGGGTGGCACTGCCACTCTATTAAAAGGTGTTATCATTTTTATTAGATCAATTATTTGGCAAGAGTGTAATTTATCACATGGTGGTTAAAAAAACAAAAAAAAAAAAACAGATGAGAGCCTCAAAACCTGTTTTATGACTTTTGGTACTTTTAGTAATTAGAAACTAAATAGGTAATTAAGTTTGAGTGCTGCTGGTACATCAGTCTTTTTAATTGACAGTTTGCCCCTTTTGAAGCCATTTGGTCTCAAGTAAGTTTTAACTTTGAAGCTGATTATCAATTTGGTGTACTTGAGCAGACAAACTGACTTTCGCTGTGTATGTTAGACATTTGTGGTTTCTGTGCTAATTTTATAGCAGGGTCTTTGTGAAATGGATAGCTTAAGCTTGCTCAGACTAATCTTAAAAGTGCTGCAGTGAAAACAGAATTAAAAATATCAAAAAAAAGGTGAAATAATGAAAATCTCTTTATAGGCTTTTGGTTTAAACATTGTTGTGTCCCTTTTACTGGTATGCAACAGTTATCAATTTACCTCAGAGTGGCATTTTATAATCCCATTGTTATTCTAATATTATTATACACATAAACAAATTTTTAGCCAACATGTATTAAAGTATCAGCGAAGAAGACTGCATGTACAAAGAAAGAGAGACTGGGGAGAACATAAAATTCCCATCCAGACGTTTGTCATTTTTTTCTATCCTGAAATCACCTCTTCTGTCTGTCAAAAAAGGCAAATCCTTTACCAAACACTTTTGAGAATCAAGCCAGAAGCAAGCTACAGCCTCCTTCAAGCTGCATCAAAGAGAATATGTAGGTACCCTCAGATAGCCGAGTGGTAAACTCCTTCACCTGTGCAACTCTGTTTGCCACAACAGGTACACGGTAGTTTGAGCCATTAAACATTCTCCCTTGATTCTCTGTACTGCCTGAGGAAAAAATAAAATAAAAATTTAATTAAAAACATAAAACCAAAGGAGAGCTGACCTCTCTCCTTGAAAAAAAGTCAACTTTTTCTCTGAAGCGCGTAAAAAAAAAAACTTCTGATGTTACATGATACATATAGTATACACACATATAAAACTACAAAACTTAAAAAAGTACTTTAGTAAAATCATGTTAAATTCATGGCAAATTTTAGGTAACTGACTGAGGGAGGCAACTGCAGATGAATTGGGAAACTCTGGTGAAAGTGTCTAAAATAAAAAAAGTCTGTTTAATTATATTGTTTTAGTGTTTTTTTTTTTCCTCCGCTTTAGCCTAAAGTAACATGTGGTCTGATGCCCTAAGTGACCTAGTGATGGAACTGCAGCAGATGATGCTGTTGGACATGCACAGACCTATCAAAAGCTTAATGCATAAACAAAATGAGCTCTGTAAGTGGGAGCCAGTTAAGAAAGGTCAGTGCTATAGAAATGCAGTTCTTTTTTTCTTTTTCCAAAGTGAAGGGCTTTGAACTGGCTCTGCAGAGAGAATCACAGTAATGCAAATATGAAGAGACGAAAGCTGGCATAACTACTTGCTATATTTGACACTGTGACTTTGACCCTAGCCCTGAGCTGAAAGAAATGGGCTTTCACAGCTGAGCTTTTAGGTTTATCATATTTGAAAGCAAGCCCCCCCACCCCCCCACCCCACAAAAAAAAAAGAAAAGAAAAAAAAATTGGCAATGTGGCTTAAAACGTTGCTCTAGGGTCCCAAGAGATCCATTTGTGTCCTACTCACTTTTTGACAGAGGGGGGAAAAAAAGCCATTTAATATGTTCAATAAGGCTGGCAAAAAATGTGGCAACAAATAAAAGAAATAAGCTGAGAAAAAAAAATCGGGATATGTCACATATGTAGTTTCATCTTTTTTTTCCTATTCATTTTTGTTTGAAAGAGAAATAACACTACCAGAGGACAACAATACTACTATTGTTATACTACTGTATAATATTGTTGTGTTATCCTATTGTCATTAACTGTAGTGGATTTTCTAGTTTTTCTAGTTTTTAGTTTGGAGCAGCTGCTGAGTAGAATTTTGACAGAAAAACAGAAAAATGGTCAATTGTTCTCATTCTGCAGCAGCCAGATGCGACGCGGAGCTTCAAACTAGAACAGGATATGTTGTTATTTTCAAGTCTTCTTGATCAAGGACAGGGATGCTTCTTTCCAGTGACAATCTAACCACTGCACCACCTCTGCTCTTTACAAACAGTGATTATGAATAATAACTCTAGCATACCACTGAGAGACATGCTGTCCAATATTTTCTTTGTATGTCAAGTGCAATAATTACGTCACATGTACAGACACACACATGATTTCCATAACATCTGACCGATTTCCAACATTTTCCATCTCCTGCTGGTTTGCATTCAGACATCAAGTTTAAGCCTAATGTGCCGGCGCAACACCCCTAATGTGGATTAGCTATGCATGGCAGTGTCTGGCAGGAATCCTTGCCTCCCTAATGTGATATTCCTAAAAGTGCTGCCATGTTTGTGTGAGTTTTTGCACATCTGTGTTTCTGTGCTGCGTTGACATGAAACCATGCACTCCAAAATAACTATGGCTTTGCTTTCTATTTTAACATTCACACCCCGAGGGAGTATAAAACATGCTTAATACTAGTCTGACCTCAAAAACTGGAAAAAAGAGGCTATGCTACCAAGTTTGCAGCCCTGTTACCTTTAAATTGAAGTCATAATAAAGTGAGTGGGCTACCTTTGGATAATAATACAGAATGTTCATGCTGAGGGTGCGATTTTGCTAATGAGAGATAGTCAAGGAGTGAAGATTTAAACGATTTACAATAGGGAACCAGTGATCCCAAGTAACCTTGTGGTGATTTGTGAGTGCAGGGATATATAGTTAGGAGAGGGAAGGAGTTTCTCAGACCTTAGTCAGTGCATAATGCATGCCTATGTAAAAATGTTTGGACGGCCATTTTCAAAATCTAATTTAATGCACATAAATTTTAAAATCATGAGAGGATTTGCAGCAAAATAAGCCAGTTAATGACATGTTTGCACTGGTTTAACATTGTTTTCCTTCTGAATCAAAACTAAGGTAAAATTCCACAATTAGATTAATGATTAAATTAGTTTTTAGGGCGCCATTATAAATGATTGAAAGGCCAATCTTTATGATTAGGGCCAACTACCTAATAAGTAAGCTGACTTGTAGTGAAAAGAGCATGATTAACCAAGTCGACAAGACAAAAGAGATGAGTACAGCACCTGATGAAAATGCCTGCTGTCCTTGTCCCAGTGTAAGTACATCGCTATTGTTTCCCAGAAAAACTTGACCCTGAGCCACAGCCTTCAGCGCCAAACTACAGATGATTTTGTCGTTTCATCTCAACTGAATCGGTGGCTGACAGAAACCGGCACAATTTTCACAGTGATTGATGTTTGTGATTGGAGCTTGACAGCTGGCAACATGGTACAAAACAATTGCTTTGCTTGTCAGTGCAACTCTATTTTTGTTTAAATGTTTCAACATCAAACCAAAGTTAAAGCCTAAGCATAGCCTTCAGACTGTTCATATGTATCCCTCACAGGTATTAGAACATCATTTGAGGGCAATTTTCACTTGCAAAAGGGATCAAACGTGTGATGGAGTGAGACATCAAAGATACAGAGGCTGCACAACTGTGCTTTTTGTTGTTGTGTAAGCAGTAGCAAAACAATGCAAATCACAGTAAATTACAAAAAAAAAAAAGACACTGAGGCAGGTAAAAGAAATAATAATATACCTATGTAATAATTTTACTTAATCTCAACAGACTTTAAAAGCGAACAGCAGTGGAGCTAAAAATGTGCATCATAATTGCTTGCTTCTTCCAATTTAACTGTGAAGGGAGGAGAAAGCAAAGTACGACAAATGTTCTGTTGTTGGCTGCAAGAATGAACACAAGAATCTTCAAGGGTTAATTCACAATTTATCCTCCCACTCAACTTTCCATTAATATGCTTTGATCCAGAACTCTGCGAACAGCCAGCCTTTTCACCAATGACCTTCTGTGGCTTGTATTGTCATCTGGACTCAAGTCAGTTGTCTTACTCATGATTCTGGTTGTATGTACTGAACAAGACTGAGATATATGGTAGTTATACTGTTTGAATAGTAATTTACTCAAACTCAAAATGAAATATTCTAATGATTTCACATATTAGATTTCTGATTTTCATGTGCTATAATAATAATCATCAAAATTAAAATAAAAAAAAACTTTACTATATATTTTACCTAATGTTCACTGAACTTTCAATGAAAAAAAAGTTAACTTTTTCACAATATTAAATTTTTTTCATATGCTCATATTTCATATGGTAACCTGTTAAACCTTTTTTTTCATTTATGTATTCACTGCTAAAATCCTGACATATAAGTTAATAAGAGTGGATGTGATTTTGGCTACATGTGAAATGATCACTCAGAGTGAAGGAAAAGATGCCTGTTCAGCTGCCATTCCTTTAACTGAGTGAGCGCAGACTGAGAGGGCTGTGGGAAGTAGCAGCACAGTTGGATAGAAAGCTACAGACTGTTAACAAAGCTAAAAACTACCTTTGTGCAGAGGCAAGGTGGAAACAAAGACGTGTGGTTCTTTGAGCTGAAACCTGGAAGGCACACTTTTGCGACATGGGAGGCTCATTAACCTGTTAAAGCAGGCTATAATATGAGACCTTTAAGTTTTCAAAATCACATGCATTACACATGTAACTACTTAATCAAAGTGGATTTAACACAGATTAAAGATATGGCACACAATATTTTAACTTCACTCACTAAACACCCACATTAATTTTGATATCAAATACACATTTTTTGCCTTTTTTATTTGCTTGTTTTGGTAAAGCAAAATATTGCAAAAAACAGAGAGCCCATTGTTCCAAAGATACACACAAAACGTAATACTTTCAGTGTTTTCGAGCAACAACAGATGGTCAAATGTACGAAAGAGAATGACAAAGTAAAATTTAAATATACCTGGAAAAAAATATACCAGGGAGTGCTACATGCAGGAACCTGTTTATTTGTTATCAAACTTTGGGGGGAATCACAGCATGGGCATGGCACGCATATTTCTACTATATCCTCTTCATCCTAAATTCCTTTGAAAGCGTCCTAATACTTTCAATTAGCTTCAGTCTTTTTTAACAGTATGTGGCAGCCCTCTGCAGTGTCAGTGTAGCAGAGTAACACTAAATCGGTACCTTTGAAGAAACAGTCCTTGCTGTGTACCACGTAGATCCGTCTTCTTTCCAGGCAGGCAGTGCGGTAAACCTCGCAGTGGTTCTCATAGAACCTGCCGTCTGAGCCGCACACCGGCACAAAGGAGGGCCGGCATTTTTCCTGGCAAACACACTCTGCACGGCCAGTTTCTGCCATCAGCACACATTGTCGACCCCGTCCACAGTAGGTCCTCCGGCAGGGGTCTCCATCTGGATCAGATAGGTCTGGAAGAGCAAGAGAGAAAAGGGCTTTTATTTTTAAGAAGAAAGCCAGTATATATAAGTTCATAAAATCTTATAAGAGGGAAAACCAGACACTTTTTTTTGCATATATGACTCAGAAAGAGTTACAAGGACAGAGATAGAGATCAGCTGAACTTACAAGATGCAAAAATTAAATAGATTTGTCTCACCGGCACAAAACCAAAATTCGAGGACAGTCGTTATGTAGTTTGAGACTCTGAAGCACTTAAATAATCACTGACAAATGCACTGCTTGAACAAAAATATATTTTCCAATATATATCTGTGAATATGGGAAAAAAAAAATAAAAAAAGACTTACAATGATCCTTATTTAGACAAATATTGTATCAGATATGTTCTGTACAGTAAAACAAATAAAATATGCATTAATTAAAACACATTTGTATGAATCTTACAGTGTGCACCAAAATTAGAAAAACCATAAACCCATGACAAACACCTCCAATCGTGATGGCAATTATGACACAGTGCTAACGAAGATAAACCTTTTTTTAAACACAATTTAACTCTCTACAACTCAAACTGCAGGTTGTCCTTATTAACACCTCTCAGGAATCATTTGCACATACATGAGCACATGTGTATACAAACATACTAGGATATATATATACTTGAGCATATGAGGGCACGGAAAATGTAAGTAGAGCTCCCACATTCTGCCTTAGCTAATTTATTGCCTATTAACACAAATACACTCGCTACTCACCCTCTTCCATATAACAACTCCTTGTGCCATCTCTTGACTTACACACATATGCAGGCACAAACGCACATAGTCATCAACACTGTAAACACTTGCCTAGGGCACCTTGCTTCTTCTTCTTCTCACTGATTTAATCTATCTGCACTTAAAGGAAGTCAAAAAGCTGCTGATTCAGCCAGATGCTCCACCTTGGATTGATGTTTCCTGACTCCATGAGCCTGACCTCTGGCCCATGCACCTTGGGGTTATTACAGTGAAAACGAGATTCTCTAAAAGGTACAAGCAAGGAATTTGCTGCCTCTCAACCCCATCTAGCAAATGCCAGATGTAATATATTAAACATAAAAACTTGCCAGAGTTTACATGTTTTTTCATATGATTGTGAGAGAGTCAAATTAATTTCAGACAAACATGAAACTCTCCTACGCAAGCACCCACAATGTTGAATTTACTGGCAGAGGCTTAACTTCAGAGTTTAAGATTATTTCTGTAGTTTCATTTGCACATAAAAGCATTTTACAACATAAATTAATAAAAATTAGATGTAGATGAGACTTGATTTTTGGAGTTATTCTTTTGTATGGAGACCAATTCATTTACCATTAGAACAATTTGGGAAATATGCAGATAAAACTGAAATTCCATTTGAAATCTCCGTGTACTAACAGATTCCGCATATTCAAATGCACCAATCTGTTTATGGAGATCACCATTATGGTAGATAAGAACCTCTGAACTTTCCTTTCTGTTACAAAATATAATAATGTCAAAAAGTGGTAGAAGATTAGGAGTCTTGCAGCCATTACAGGCCTAAGGTGGGTGTTTATCATTTAAAATACAATGTTCTAAGATCACACAAAAGATGAAGTTTTGGTATAAAAGCAAAGCTTTGAAAGCCCTAATTGATCCTGCTGTTTCTCCTTTTAAAATTGCAAGCATTTGGTGTCTTTTGTTTACCTTTGAAGTCAACAAGCTCTGTTATTTGCCATGGAAACCAAGGCAAATCATAAAGGACATGACTGTTCACTTTAGCAGATTGCATGGCATTAATAAATTCAGTGTCAAGGGAAGACAGAAAACAACATTAAAAAGGAAGGATAATTCCAGCATCTAAAAAAAAAAAATCTACAAACTCTAAAGTCACTGTTTTTTAGTATTTAATTTCAGTTTTGGGACGCTGTGAAGGATGCTTTGCTATTACAAAAAAAATAAAATATACACATATATATCCCAGAGAGATTTAGTAGCCATTTTGTTCATGCAGTTTTAAGGTTGAGTCCATCAGGATGCTGAGAAGGGGTCAACTTTATTATCCCTCTGTTGAATAAGGCTAAAAACCACACTGGCTTAACTTAAAAGAACCCAGTCCACGCTCTTATATTCAAACTGCTGAAAAGAGAAATTGAATTTGCCTGCAGTATAATCATATCTCAACTCTCAGCATATTCAATAATAGAGGTAATACGCTGTTGTCAGAGGACAAAAGTCCCTTAATTGCATAAAGGAGATTTGAGGGCCAATGCACAGAGGCACACAAACACACACAAAAACACATACATTAACACACCAGCACCCTCCTACTCACTTTTTGGTGTCAGTATGTAAGCAAACATATGCTCATTAGTCAATGTCTAATACATCTGTACTTGCAAACACTGGAACATGGTCAAATATAAACACATAGAAATGCTGCTGAAATGATTAGACATGTCAACAGAAATAATGATTAATAGACAAAAATTCACAATAACTACTGTGATGTCAACAGTTTAGGATTTTGGAATGTGTGATTGTCTTTTTCATTACATTTGACATTTTCAACTCTAAAACTGGACGCAATTAATAGTAAATAACTGGTAGAGTAATCAGTAATAAGCATATTCAATATCTGCAGTCAAGCACAGCCCACAGGTATGTGCAGTCTGACCTGACTTATTACTCTGACTACTTCTTTATCATAATTAAGTATTGGGAATCAAACTAAGTTGTAGCTTGGGGGTGTGCCAGGTAACTACCCCGATGGGAATGTGACGGGGATGGAGGGGGATAGAGAGAGTGAAGACAGACTCAATATCCAGTTTACTAATTGTTCTGCGTGTCTCGGCAAAGCATCTGTGGGAAATGCAAAATAGCCCAGCTCCCCTGCGACCTTGCTGTTCATGTCAAGGTCGGGGACGATTACAAGATCGTTTGTATTCTCCAAGCATGAGAGATTAAATGCTTAGCAACAAACATCCAGTGGCGGTTATCCACTGGCGGTGGTTCTTCCTTCTTCTTCTTCCCCTAGCTTTCTCCCTCCCTGCCTCATTCTTCCTTTCCCATTTTGTTCAGAGAACAGAGTACATGAACAGCTGCCGCTCAAACAATAGAAACAATAGTGCCTAAAAGTTACATTTACAATACACAAGCTGTCTGACATTTAGCTAAGTCGTAGCACTTGCATTCATCCTTACCATAAGTTCTTTTGTCTCACGCTCTTTTGGACCATGTTGGTTGCAATTGTGGCTTGCTTAAGAGGCTAAAAATGTCATTTGATAATCCTCCCTGTTTAAGCTGCTGGCACAGTACTTATAAATGGCTCTTACAAGATGAAGCTTTTTATGGTGCCAAGACAATACCATGCTGACCATACTGCTTCAAGCCTTACCATCCTGTCACTCTAGTTTTTTGTTGATTATTCTTTATCTTCCTTTTTTCCTGTTTATTTCACTGCATTTGTATGTGACTTCTCTCTGTCTCTCTCTTTGTCAATATCTGTCTGAACTGGGCCTCAGAGAAATTGAAACCAGACATTGTCCACTGTAATTACAGATTTCCTGTGCATGTTTTACGAGAAGCACTGTTGATAATTACATAGGAACATAAGGGATCGGGATGCAGTGGTAAGACTATTTTGGCTTATCTCCCTGACATTTTATGATAATCCAACATAAGTTTCCTCTTTTATTCCCCTTTTATGCAAGCCTAAGTGGATGAGAGCATAACTGGGAGCACAGCATGACTGACTGCCTTTTCATTTGTCGGGAAAAGCTACAATCTTGTCAGTCTCAGCCCTTACTGAATGATTTTGAGAAAGCTATTGGTAATTTGAATCCACAGTGAGGCATATAATGTGTGTGCAGAGCGCACTAGCATAAAGAACACAGCGTGCGTGCACACACACACACACACACACACACACACACACACACACACACACACACACACAGAAAGAGAAAGTCAGAATATGTC
>VUQS01010149.1:41580-55447 GCA_015108495.1 Heterochromis multidens
GTCACTTCACTCTGGAAGCAAAGTACTTATGTCTAAACCCTCGCTCTATTTAGCAACTAAAATATGCCTCAATTTATTTATACCTGAGGCTAGATTCTCAAGCTCTTTAAATTCCTTTAACATTTAAAGGCAATCACAATAAACTTTATTTATTTTGTATTTAATCCAGCTCCACAGAGAGTGGTTTGTTGTTTTTTGATACACTCTCCTTGGAGAGACAGTGGGACACTGTATGAGCTTCTTACTAATTAGACTAGAAGAATATTTGCCCTGCTGATGTGGGACTCACTGCCTGCAGCACTACCATGTCATAAACCACCTTGATCCATGGAAATCTGCTGCAGTCACAAACCCTTACAGACACAAAGAGGGTTTTTTTTTTGTTTTTTTTTAAACCAGCAGACAGCTTCTTTTTTGTGATCGAGCCACTAAAGTACCGCTGTCTTTTTAATTCAGGTGTTACACATGCCTTTTACATGTGCATGTAAAGGGCATGTGCATGAAGTACTTCTTTATTTACTGTATGTGTTTTGCAGTCCAAGAAATGTAGTCACATCTGCTGATCCTACAGATCATTCTGTTTGCTCTGAAGCAGCTGTAGATAATTAAATATTGAGACGCGCCGTCAAACACTGTCTCCCTTGTTCTACACAGTTGGACAAAGCTATTCTGACATGCACACCAAGCTGGAATATCAATGGACAGCAGCGGCCCTTGGTGTTAGGTGAGATATACTGTGACATACACACAGATAAGAGCAAACTGTCAGTTTTACTGCATTGTACCCAAAATGATGTTTTTCTTTTCTTTAGGACAGAAACTAGAATACAAATAACCAGAGGGAAATTTTGTTTAGGTTGCATGGATTCGAGGCACATCTTTTGTGGCCTTTGTTTTTCCATTAAGTTCTGAATTTGTCCTTTGGCCTAGTAGTAATAGTACACTTGACAAGGGGACTGATTCGTCTGGCTTCCACATTGGAATCCATAAAATTCTGCATGATCGTGAATATACCAAAACCAAATATACTATACCAAAACAGAAATGAGAAAAAAAAAATAGACTGTCAAAAGGTTAAAAACAACATATTTTAAAATATGAATGATGAGAAGTGTGTTTGTTTCACTTTTGTGTTTATGCGATTGGATGTGGTGTTCACTGTCCCACTTCCAGTCTTAACAATTTAAAATATCTGACGCAGCACACGAAAACCAGACACCAGTATCTCTCAGAACTATGTCTGAAAAATTTAGTTTATTGAACAGTTTCTGATGCATAAACTGCAAATAAAGATTATTTTGCCCCAATCGTTGTCCAGCAAACTTCTCAGCTATGAAGGGAAAACCCCTGCTCAGCACAGCCACACATGCCTGGGGATGTGATCTGGTCAGTCAGTAAGCAAAATTTGTCCCCTTAGTGATGCTGGCGACTCTTCCGTCTTTAGCCTGTAGCAGTAACACCGTGTATAGTGTGTGTGATCGACAGTTTCTTGTAAACTTAGTGGAGCTTTTATCAGAAGTTTAATCATTTACAGATGTACAGTGACTATATTACTAAATGACAATAATTCAAAGAATGGTGAAAGCTTGACATCTTCACATTAAAAAAAATCATAGAAAATAAACAAAGAAAGATAAATAAATCTGTTTTTAATGTTATGCCAGAAGTTTTGAAATTTTAGGAAATATAAAAAAATCAAAAATCAAAATTTTGGACTTTAGCCTGGTTTTTGCATGCTATATAACATATTAAGAATACAAGCAGCTACTGGGACAGAAGCTGAATTAGTAGTTTTTCAACACAATGTACTGTATCATTTATAATAAACACAAACTCATCCGGGAACAAAATTGGTCAAATTAGTCATCACACCAAAGTCACATTTAAAATGAACCCAACAACAGCAATTTGTGTCCCTACTTTGATGCCTCAATATTCAGGCTGGATTTAAATATTGCCCCCCAAAAAAATCAGCAGCAAGAGAGCTTCCAAAAGTAGATACTAAATCCAGTTTTCCCAAACATGTTTTGAGAAAACAGCTTTTAATAGCACAGAAATTGGCAAGCTTGCTCTCAGGTAATGATATAACAGGTTAATCATCTCTTTAGACAACCAGGACTAAATGTTGATAAAACTAACAGGATGAGACTGTTAGCATGCTGATATTAAACACTGACAACTATGTAAATTCATATTAGTGATGCACCTATGTGCAGTGTCAGGACAGATAGCCAATAATTATTGCTGTGGCTTGTAAACAAAATGACAACTGATATTTTTAATCTTTTTAATCTAACTGCAAATGTGTAAGCCGCCTGATGATGCCAAAATAAAATTTTTAGATCAAAGCTTTCTTTGTTTGTTTATTTTCATAGAAGAATGATATTATATGGTTGCAAAAAGCAACTGACTTTATTACTGATTAATCATTTGAGTTTTTTTCATATTTTCTTGTTTCATTTGACCAAAAGTTCAAAATAATCCAGTTTTGACATATGACAAGTTAAATAAAGGAGGAAAGTCTTCCTATTTGAGTGGAATATCAGTTTTGCAGGTATGCTGCTCATAGAGAAGAAGAATGAACAATGGACAATTTTACCCCAGTGATGGCACTCATTTAAACCTCTGTTGTTATTAATGTTGTAATTACATTTTATCCTAAGGCAAACCTGGATAGTTTTCATGGCAATCCATCTAATAGCTGTTGAGATATTTCAACAATCAGACAACCCCCTATGAGCAAGCACTTGGCAACAGTGGGAAGGATAAACTCCCTTTTAACAGGAAGAAACCTCCAGCAGAACCAGACACAGGGAGGGGCAGCCATCTGCCGCGACAGTTTGGGGGTGAGGGGAGGGAGACAGGACAAAAAACACACTGTGGAAGAGAGCCAAAGAGTAATAATGACTCGTGATTAAATGCAGTGGTGTATAAACACATGGTGAGTGAAAAGAGGTGAGAGAAAGAGAAACACTCAGTGCATCATGGGAAGCCCCCAGCAGCCTAACTGCCTAACTTGCAGCGTAACTAAGGGAGGATTCAGGGTCACCTGATCCAGCCCTAACTATAAGCTTTGCAAAAAGGAAAGTTTTAAGCCTAATCTTAAAAGTAGAGAGGGTATCTGTCTCCCAAATCCAAACTGGGAGCTGGTTCCACAAAAGAGGGGCCTGAAAGCTGAAGGCTCTGCCTCCCAATCACCTTTAAAGTACCCTAGGAGCCACAAGTAAGCCAGCAGTCAGAGCGAAGTGGTCTATTGGGGTGATATGGTACTATGAGGTCTTTAAGATAAGGTGGGGCATGATTATTCAAGAAACGCCCTGTATGTTTGAGACTGACACTGAGATAACTGCAGCAAAAAATTCTAATTGAAGTAACTTTAGATAATAATTACATTTAATTTTAACTTACTACCAAAGCCATTGTTCTCTGTTGATGCTGCAAATCCTCCATTATCTTCATGACCTCTTTTCAAATGGCAGATTAGTCATTACCTTGGTGTTCACTACATTTGAACGAGTGGTGTGGCACTTAAGCCATCTCATATTGAGCTGAACTCAAATGTTTCACAGTAACTGAATGTATTCATGAGACTTGACCACATGCAGCCACCACCCAAACACACAGACAGTAACACCAGATGCACACAAATAAAACTAGAGGCTGAAATTATGACTAATATGCCAGTTAAACAATATGTGGTTGCTATTTAAGTGCTGACACTATAAATCTAAATCTATAAAGCTAGAAGTGGAAATTCATTAAAAGGTTGCTTCAAAGACCAGTTCCAACAAACGTAAGCATAAAGACCTGTTCCAACAAACTTTAAAGAGCAGTTAACAAACCTCAGCATAAATTAAGTTTGCTACCCATGATGCAATGCACAGCAGCCTGTATCAACTTGCTTTAAATTGCAGTTACATAAAAGTAGAGGCTAAGAATGATAGGCTTTTCCGTGTTCATAAACTTGTATCAGGAAACAACCTCCTTCGATAGCATATTTTTTACAAGCTTGTCAAAGATTGAAAACTGAACCCTGAATACTTCTGTGGCATCACAAAATACTAACAGAGGAGAAACTTCCTGTGATTTGTGAAGAGGCATGGCTGATGATGAGACTAAAGGACGTAGTGATTAAGGGTACTTATTTATCACACGCTGACTCCATTTTCCTCCCTTTCTAAATGTTTCTCTAGCTCAACCCCTTTTTCTCAAGATTATTAGTATAGATTGGTGCAAATTAAAAAAGTAATTAAGTGAAAATATGTTCTGGCCACTGCTTCTGAGGTTGCTTACTATATGCTGGGTCACATGTAAGTTGCTTCTTTAGCCATAGACCCTATATAAAAGATGACCATAGTCTGAGGGGTGGAAAACTGAAACCAACGTAGACATGTCTTAAACCTGTATTTTTTTTCAGCAGGGGGCAGTTCCACTGATTGCAGAAAATAGGACTGCCTCTCACTTAATTTAATACCTGATTAATCACTTGTCTAATTAGCCATTTATTACAGCTTTTTTATTTAAATTATGGTCCTAATTAGAGTAGCACTGAATAATGCAGGGTATACTTTAGGACGTGGCTAACATGTGATTGGCAAGTCGCTATCTTGTAGCGAGATTCCTCAGTTTCTCAGTTAGATCCTCCTCTCCCACATGACATCTCATTTTAGAAAACCAAAATAGCAGTCTCTTTTTTTAGATACAGTCTATAGAACTGGGAAGATTAAAACATGTAGTATGAGCTGTATAGATATTTCTACAATGACAACAAGTAGTTTCTCACTGATTACTTTAGCAGTATAGAACTTCATTCCCCATATGTGTCTCTTATTAATACACTGCAGTCATTTTTCAGGATAATAGAAAATAGCAACATTATAATTGAGTGATACGTTTTTATGACAGACAGCAACAGTGCAGGGAGCAGGCTGACTTGCCCTCCACAGACAAGTATATTCAGTGTGTGCTTCAGATGAAATGTCACAAGACTCATCTGGCTAGTTCAGCTGATAGGTCTTTATTGATTTTATATAATTCCCGTGTATGTGCAGCTGTTTCACGAAGGACTTCAGATCTCTGAAGAGAGACCTTCAAGAGCCAGGCACCTGCTGCTACTGCTTGTACTTCTACCTGTGGCTCGTACATGATACTCAACATATCACATAGTTAAGACTTTTTTCAGGAATTACAATTTGCTTGTATTCTCAGCATATATTGCGCAGCTAACCATGAAACTTGATTATGTGACACTTGGTAGTCCTTCACTCCAACTCGTCTTATAAAGCTTTTTTGTACTTCTCTCTTAAACTTGTCTGTTTTCTTTTGGTTAATTAATATTTTTCAACAACAAGCTTTTCACCCAACTGTTAAGTGAGAGATGCTTTGTGGTGATAATGATCATAAGTTAGGTCCTATTTTATAGAAATATTTTTAACATTTTTCTCTATTCAATGAGCCTTTTTCAGGATCACAATGGGGGCTGAAACCACTGCACCCACTGAGCAGATTGCACATTTTTTAAAAACATATTCTGAAACATATTCAACAATTTTAAATATGAAAACACCACATATATAATAAAAATTTTCAAGTAGGGCTGACACATGTTTTCTCTGGGAGACATGGATAGTGAGTACCCATAGAGTATGAAAATAAATGCAGAAAAATAAACACAAAGTAACTGAGGAATACATAAGGACAGAAATAGCTAGAGAGCCATTTGAGAGTACGTCTTAACAGCACAGGAAAACTACTGTGAGACCAGAGTGAGCAGGAATTCACGCTAGGTACCCGTCAATCTCATTGTCACATTTGTTATGGTATGGCACGTTTTCCAACCTGTGGGATATAAAAATTATTTAGGAGGGAGGAAATGCTTTCTTTTGTATCAAACTACATTTCTGATGCACCCACTGGCCCTCCCCCAAAAATTAATCCTAAAGAAAACTTGAAAAGGCCAATTATAATGATTGTTTGGGATATCAGTTTGACATACTGGGATAGCTCAGGTTTGGGGTGCTCATAAGTTGCATAAGTTGACAGTTTATCTTTAGTATTATTGTAATTCAGACATTCGGAGCCACGGAGTGTTACCACTACAGTTCTACATATCATTTTAAATATATTCAAAAATATGGAAAGCTAATTACACATACATTGTGAAACTGTATTTTTTTTCCATTCCACTGACAAATATTGCCCTGTTTTAATGAAACACCTTAATTGAATTCAGAACTTCAGTAAATTATGTGTTAAGTTGTATGTAAAATATGTTTTTGCATCCATATTCATATAGTTTAAAACATTCACACAGCAGTAATCCACATTGAATACAAACTAGCCTGAGTGTCACGCTTTGTTCATGAAAACAACTGACAATTTTATCCATGTACTACCTGCACACCATCTGTTCCAACATCCTGAGGGCTGATATAAGAACGTATGAGTGTTTTACATGCCTGCATGTGTCTGTTCTAGAAAAGTACACCGAAAGGCCCAAAGAGTCTCCTCTGATTGATCTGAGACTCAGTGAAGCAGATTCACACTGTCTGCTATATTATTTACATCAGCACTCCCACTGCTGCACCTACAACTACAGCAATATAAGTCTTGCGCATCAGTCCCCTTCAGCTGCCACACTCATATTTCCACATTAATGCCAACATGGCCAAGGATGAAATAAGCTCTCAAATGTATTTTTTTCTGCAGTAAGTTTGAGAAGGCATGTGAGTGTGGGGAGAATAATCTCAGTCTTCCACTAAAGAAAAAAAAATCATTTGAGTTTGTGTGCCAGCAAATGTGTATGTGTATGTATGAATTTTGCTGTGAGCTCCATTGTATTTAAATATACATTTTCACTTATTAAAAATACAGTTAGTCATAGCTGTATAGCTTTCCCATGTACACTCCATCCTTTTATCAACAGCAACATCTTAATCCCTTTGATCCATCTTCAGCCTCATCTCACTCTCACCTCTCAGCATTTATCTCTCTATTTATACATCTCTCTATAATAAATACTGTATTTCTGCTGACACTACACCTGCACCTCCTTCACTGCAAAGCTCAGGGAGCACAGAGACCCAGCACCCACAATGGCTTTGCTCCTATAGGCAAGATGACTAATAACCCCTGCAGGGCAAGAGGGCTGCAGAGTTGAGGCACAAAGGTGCACCTTGTGTTGGGTGGGCTTTTGCTGCTTAATGCTCTTTTTATACAGAGACAGTGTTGTCATTACATCCATTGTGTTGGAGGTAGGACATTTCTGGCCAGATTAGGATTCCTAACAAAGAATAATGAAATATCAGCGGGCTTGACTTATAAAAAAGATATTCTCTTTATTCAGTGTTATAAAAGCACTGCAGCATAGTTCAGTAGATAATTCTGTTGAGTATTAGAGATGTACTGATGAGGTTTATAATTACCGTATATAAATTTGGTATTTTACCCTGGCTTTTTACTGGGAAAAAAGACATCACACCAAAGTGCAAAGAAGTAATTTATGGCAAAAATTTTTAATGGGTAAACCTGGCAAAGGGATCCAGTTGAGGTGGTTTAGGCACCTGACTAGGATGTCTACTCTGTGCATTCTAGTGAGGGGTTTCAGGCATGTCCTACCAGGAGGAGGCCCCAGGGCAGCCCCAGGACATATTGGACATGCCTCAGTGTCCCCCTGGAAGAGGTAGCCAGGGAGACGGGGGTCTCAGCATTAGCCTAGACTGCTGCCCCTGCGACCCAGAGCGGCACAAAAAGGATGGATGGATGGATGGATGGATGGATGGATGTGGTCTTTTGTTTAAGACCACATCAAACAAAAACTCAAATTCTAACCAGTGCTGTAATCCCAGTACTATCTGTTTTTATCTGAAGATGTTTTAAAATTACACATGCACTGTATTTTTTTTAAATAAGGTATTATTCGCTAAAACAACTTTTATATACATATATAAAAAAATAAAAACCTTGTAGTTAGTAATATAGATTTAGTGCCCTTGTGCATTGATGGTAGAAAGGCAGTGTATGTGGGATGGGAGTAATATACAATCTTTGTGTTGATTATACTGAAGAAAAAAAGTCACCCGCTGCAACAGATCTATTTTTAATAACATATTTCTGACAACAATTCAAAGCACAGAGGAATAGGATGTGTGAGATTTTGGATACACAGATAATACTTGGAGATTAAAAACATTATTGGTTTAAGCATACAGGACAGAAGTGTCCTGCCAAAGGGTCCAATCTGGCCCATGGGTGACTTTGCACATGTAGAAACTCCAGCAAAGTCATTAATAATTCTAACTTTTTAATAAAATAAAGTGATATTCCTTCCAGCATTACTGCACAGCAGTAGAAATGTATCAACATTTAAAAGCATTTCCAGATTTCAACAAGTTATTTGCATCATAAATAAGTGAAATACTATTAATGCCAAATTCCAACATACTCATCAGTGGATCTACGGAGGCACATGTTAACATATTGTACCTTTGTAGACCACTGTAGTCAGTGAGTTGCAATGCAGTTGCAATGCATATGTATTGAGATATACCACTGAAATTGCCATATTTTGTTTCTGAGACATCTCAGGCTGTTCATCTTTTTTGTAAATTGATGGTTCATTAGATCACTTCAGAAAGCACTTGTGCTTCTTTAAATTTGAAGAAAGTAAACATCTTGAAGCTTTTTTTTTCACTGGTTATCAGGTGGTAGTTTTACTAATCTTGTCTGCAATAAGTCTTTAGAGTTTCCATATGTGATCACATCCAAAACAAAGTCATTCAAGACCATTGCCAGCAGCAACCAACTGTCGGTGATCAAATACAACAACGCTGGTTTCGATGGTTCAAGCACATCTGCAGAACAGGTGAAAGCTGACTACCACATAGATTGCTGTGGAACCAATGACCTGCTCATTGACGTCTCGAACAAAATGCGCCAACTAAAACATGGACCAAACAGATAGGGGATGACTTGAAGAGCCAACAAATCGATATCGATCAAGCTATAACCAGTGCCACTGATTGAAAGGCTTGGAAGAATGTCATTGAGAGAGCTCGACATCCTGCACCTGGACCAGCTGCCAGCTAGGGTTCAAAGAAGAATAGAAGACTTATCTGGCTTTCCTAAGAGAAAATCAGGCTATATGTGGACCATGAAATAACCAAAATTAAGATGACTAAAATAAACTTGACACCCGTGATTTAAATCTATTTTACTGTATATATTAATTGGGAATTATGTAACTTATGTGGTGTATGCAGACTTACTTGATGATGTAGGTTCACTCAGAATCAACTTTTTTCTTTTTTTAAATGTCATATTCAAGTGGTTCTCAGGTCATAATAACTTTTTAAAGACAGTCTAGGTTATGATGGAGTACTTACATATCAAATGCACTAGTGTATATTTACCACACATAAGTACTCAGTAATCAGTATACACAGTGTATTGTACAGGGTGCTGTAACAGAAATAATTTTACTCCTCATCTTTGGGCAATGGAAACAGCATAGAAGTGTAGAAACTAATATGCAATTAACAAATGAAGCTGAGCTGTCAACCATAATGATATTTGAAAAAGAAAAATACACTGATGCTTGAGTACAGTTATGGTAATCCAATTAGAATTCTAATTTGTTTACACTGAAGCAACAGCATAGGTAAGGTTACGTACTAACTGTTAACTACTTGGTTCAGATTATATGTAGATCATTAAATAATTTTAAAGTAATCAAATATTGGTCAGACACAGCAGCCAAAGTATAAATCATTACAGGCCTAATGTGTAGGCTTATGAAGTAAACACTAAGAGCAGCTGTTTAGACTTCATATTTTGCTCTTTGTAATATTCTTTCCCACATAATCATCATGAGTTTCCACACTGGCATAACTGTTGGTCTTGGACATAGATTATGAACTGTAGAACTGCCAACTGAAATATTTTTCACACGAACACTGGGTTGGGAAATTACACTGAAGTTGTAGGAAAACAAAACATAATTTTCATATCTATATTAAAAGAAAGAAGCTTAAGAAATTATACAAGAGAATATATCATATGAGACCAGCATTTGCATAAGATTAATATTATCAAGGGGACTTTTGTCTTGGCATACAAGAAAGACTCAAAAGGGCTGCACTATTATTACAAATCACTGAGCGTCCCCAGGTAATAATAGTCCTATGTGAGAGGAGCTCTCTCTTTATGTCATCTCAAGGTTTGCACTTAAATATGGCTACAGATGGAGTGGAGGATATATGCATGTAGAATCACTGTGAAACATATGTACAGGTACAGATGCAGTATGTTCCCTTTTGACTTTCTCATGCCTCTGTGCTTGCATAAATAGATGAAAAAAATTTTTTTCAGCTAATACTAGCAACTGGCTGCTGTGTTTCTTTTTAATTCATTTTCAAATGTATTTCTATCACAAACACAGTGAAAGTTTAACAATCTGGCAGTGTTTTATCATTGAAGCTGGAGATGCAGTTGTACTTTTGACAACAAGATTGTAATGCAATGAAGAAATTTCAATTTACATCAAAGTTACCAGTGTGCAGATGCAGCTAGAGTGCTTAAACCTAAACACATTGTCTGGACCCTAACAAGTAAAGGCAACATAATAAAAATGACAAGAAGAAACTAGTAGCTGAGAAGCCTGGCGGGCTTTCCCACATGTTTACTGAGGCAGCATTAATCTGATGTTAATGGTATTGGACTGTAGTTACAATATACCTGACAGCATATAAACAAGTGGGGCTCACTTGCTTGTTTGCAGTTACCTTGCAAGTGTAATGCGTTGAAAATATGTTTACTGAATTGACACAATGAACATTCAATTGCCTGCAGCTTTACACTTTTAAGCGCTTCAAGATTGTGTTGTGATTGCATTGTGTACACACTAATATGATACTTATGTATGAATATTTAACTTTCTGAGAGAGAGAGAAAGAGGGAGAGAGGGTGGAAAAAGTAACTTTCCTCTGGCTTTGCAAAGATTGTTTCAAATAGAGTGAAATGTATTCTTTAGGATTTAATTAAATTCAATTAGGTTATGAAAGAGCTCACAGAGAAGGTTTCCTTGAAAATGAATAAGAACTACAGAGATGTGTTTTTGTAGTTCAGACAATGAAGATGATACACAGACTGAGAAGAATGAGCTAAGAGAGGGAGAGACACAGAAGTTGAAGCTAAAGACAAACCTACATGACTAAAAGGAGTCAATGTAAAAAATAAAAGCCCTACCAAATGCTTGGGGGATCTGCAAGGGTGTATAGGCCTTAAAGTCTCACTATGAAACATAAAATATGATTTAAAAAGTACACTGCGACCTGCAGAGCGAAAAGCTAAAGTTTTAAAAGCAGAGCTCTCAAAGCCTTTCAACAGTGAGGGCCATGCAAGGGCACCTGCTTCTGCCAACTGAGTCATGGTGTTTGTTATGGAACAAACTCACTTTATGAAAGTAGCTTTTGGTGAGCAAGTAGACTAAAGGTAAATTACTACCAAAAGCTAAAAACCTGAAAATAAAAAAAAAAAAAAAAAATCAAAGTATGTCAAAAAGCCATTCGCTTAAAGTAAAGCTGTGAAATCTAACAGCATTTGTGAAGTAACAGAGAAAAATCCAGTAATAATGTGACCATTGTTAGTTGAAAGTGAAGAACACAGATAAATACAAAGTATGTATATTGTTTTATAAACTGTAGGTGGGTTTGATGTGGAATTAAAAAAAAATGTGCCTTAGACACTTCTCCTTTCCTAAGGCTGCCTCTGAATCAGAATTTTATCAGTTGAATCTGTTTTGCCTGTTTTCTAAAAAATAAAAATATCTGGTACTCATTTTCCCACCTTGGCCACCATAAATCAGGCTACCACATGGAACCGTTGGACAGCCAAGAATTTCTGTTCAAATGAAGCTCCCTTAGAATTTATTTATTTATTTATTTTTTTTACTTTGTCACTAGGGTCATGATATCAGAAGTTTAGTAGTTGTTACCAATACCAGCAGAATTACATGACTTTTGATACTCAGTTTGATGCCAAAACAAAATTATTATCCCATGTACTTGAACATAAACACCTTTATTAAAAGTTGTTTGAAATCACTGGCATGGTGGTGGCAGACTGTTTATTTAAAATGTTACCATTAAATTTTTTTGACAGGATACAAACTGAAATGTTAAAATGGGTCCTGAGTAGCCTAACATTACAAGGTATAACGGATAAAGAGTTATATAATGTTAGCTATCGCAAACATTTTAGCCTATGGAACATAGTTGATTTTACAATTGCAATGCCAACTGCCTCAAACAAAGATGCAAGGAGTAGAAGTAGTGAAGGTGGATGAATTTAAATACCTCAAATACACCCAAAGCATCAGACAGTGCACACGAGAGGTGAAAAAGAGAGTGCAGGCAGATTGGAGTGGGTGGAGTGTTAGGTGTGAGGTGTGACAGAAGCATAGCAGCAAGAGTGAAAGGGAAGGTTTACAAGATTGTAATGAGACCTGCTATGATGTATGGTTTGGAGATGGTGACACTAGCAAAAAGACAGGCAGTGGAGCTGGACGTGGCAGAGATGAAGATACTAAGATTTTCACTGGGAGGGACCAGGATGGACAGGATTAGAAATGAGTATATCAGAGGGACAGCTCAGGTTGAATGGTTTGAAGACAAAGTTAGAGAGGCAAGGTTGACGTAGTTTGGACATGTGCAGGAGGGATAGTGGATATGTTAGACAAAGGATGTTGAATATGGAGCTGCCAGGCAGAATAAAAAGAGGAAGACCTCAGAGAAGATTCATGGATGTAGTGGAGGACATGAAGAGGACTGGTGTAACAAAGGAAGATGCTAAGGATAGGGTGAGACGGAGGCAGATTATCTGCTTCGGTGACCCCTAAAGGGAGCAGCTAAAAGAAGAAGAATGCCAGCTGTCTCAAACAAAATAGTAATGTGTATTTAAGGATAACCTAAGAAGTATAATATCTTGGATGTTGTTCATTCACCTTTAGTCCTTTGAACAGCTTTGGATGCCAGTCTTTCAGGTGCTTTTTTAAATTGGAAGCATTTCCTCCCTTGTTCTGAGAAGCACGATAGCATCTTTTGTGTACTGCCTTTTGTGAATCAGTTATCACCTGAATCGTACTGCCATTCTTATCAGGGCTGAGCTATCGCAACAGCTACACTAGTCGCCATCTTCTTCTGTAGCCTTTGCTGTGCCATGTGTAATTTTTCCTGTGCTTGTGGGCATCCTTCTACTTCTTCTTCAGCATGAAAGGATAGACGAGAACAATGTATGTATGCTTCCTGGAATAAATAAACAATGAAATGGATTTCAAGGCATAAATGTATCATGTAACTGTTTTATATAATATAAATATATAGTAATTATAGCCAATTGGACACTTCTGGATGTTTTCCATTTGTGAAAAAATAATAAAAATAACAATGTAATTCATTTTTCCAGAGACTTTTGAGAACCGTTATGCCACTAGATTCTACACCTGAGAACACAGAATTATAGTGATATTCAGTTCACAGTTGATGCTTTCCAAGACAGCATTCACATTCATGACCATCAGTAACCTCAGTAGACACCTGCTGAAATATTTGCTGAGCTATGCAGGTAAAAACAGATCCACAAACGGAACAGACCAGAATTAGAAGTATTGAATAATACAGCAACACTTATTCCCTCTTATACAACTGACAGGTCTAATGTTTAAATGATGATTTGCCTCAAGGTACCCAAGAGGTATCATGGAGAAAATAGTCTGATTTTTTTTTCCTGTCTTTGGGATTGAATCAAAAGGGAATAAAAAATAAAAGTAAGAAAAAAGCTAAGGACAAGACAGGTGCTCACATGAATAAAC
>VUQS01010169.1:2413-27546 GCA_015108495.1 Heterochromis multidens
GACTCGATATCCGAGACCCGCGACACGGCGTAATCCGTGGGCCCCCCGCGGGTCGGGGCTGCTGCTGCTGCTGCTGCTGCTGCTGTTGTTTCTTCTTCTTCTCCTTCCTCTTTATGTTCTTCTCCTCCTCGATCTCGAGCGGCCCCGCGAAACAGCATTGAGGACCATACGACGGCCCCGTTCTTGGACACGAACCTCCTCTCCGTAGAGTCTCGTCCATGGTCTTCGTCTTCGTGGTGGTGGTGGTGGTGTTGTTGTTGTTGTTGTTGTTGTTGTTCTTCTTCTTCACCATCATCCACACCATCCCCTTCTTTTTTTCTAATGTGCTCCGCATCATCCCCTTGTATGGAGCCCGCTTCGTCCGCTTCCTCGGCATCCTCCTCGTCCGCGTCGTTCTCGTTCTCCTCCTCGTCCTCCTGCTCGCGGTCTCTCTCGTTTCGATACCGCCACGACCAGGCTCTCGGTCCTCGGTTCTTCTCGCGACCTTGCTCGCGACCCTGCTCGTAGCCCTGCTCGTACTTATTGTTGTCGTCGTCGTGGTGCTCGTGCTCGTCCTCGCACGACTTTTCTTCCCAATCCGTAAAGTCATCCAAGGAGAAGAGCTGGTCCAGAACCTCTTTGCTGGACAGACGTTTTTCTGCGCTCATTCTGTATTTTCTTGGTGGTTTTTTTTTTGCTTGTTAGTTTGGTTGTTATTGTGTGATTATCTGTTTTTGTTTTGTTTTTTTTGTTTTTTCTGGCTTATTTCTGTATCTCCCCTTTCACTGTGTCACCGTGCTGTAAAAATGTGATGATGATGATGATGATAATGATGGTGGTGTTTTGTGTAATAAATAATGCTGTTCTGTGGGATATAGTCCCGATCGTAGTACTGGGAAAAGTACAATAAAGATGAATAACAACAGCGACACATTTGCAAGAGTTTACTGTCACTTTTTTTTTTATTATTCCTCAAAGAATACAGGGACCACAACCACAAAAAAAAATAAAACACAGAAAACTGAAGAAAAACACTAGTAGACATTGTGTACCGTGCTTATAGACAAATCCAAACTGTAAGACATGGTTACTAGCAAGACATTGTTACAAGCGTGTTACAAAAAAAAACTTCACCCCCAAATGTCCGGGTCATTTCGACCCCCCAGGCCACCGGGAGGGTTAACAGAAAGAAACCTCCAGCAGAACCAGGCTCAGGGAGGGGCTTCCATCTGCCGCGACCAGTTGGGGGTGAAGATCTTCTACCCTGTTTGTTTTGCGACTGATTGGGGGTGAGGATCTTCTATCTTGTTTGTTTCGCTGGTTCACCTGAGATTATCCTTGTATCATCCTCATTTTTGGACTTTTGTGAAATGTCTTGTTTTCTTAAAGCCGTTCAACTCTCCTCGGCTGCATTTGGGTCCACCATCACACACCATGACAAACACAGAGCTGATTGAAGCATCACCCACAAACTATAGTTTTGATCATTGCACCCGTACAAACGGGATCGATGTTATATATAGAAACATTTTTAGTTGTAAATCTTTGTCATTTAACAATTATCTGAATTTTGACGTTTAGTTTAAGTTTAGTAATTAATTCTATTTCTCCTCCTGTATTACTCATCACTATATATCATCCTACTAGATTGAGACATGGCTTCCTGGAAGAAATTGGTGAGCCTATTTCAGGTGATTTTATATTCACATTGAGCAAAGCAACAACTCCAACACCAAAAAGTTCATTAGTTTATTAGAATGTTTTGATTTTAAACAACATGTGACTGGGCCCACACATGCAAAAGGTCACATGCTTGATCTAATTTTTTCCAGAGGCGTCGATGTCACAGTTCTTGATGTTCTGTTCTAGATGTTGCTGTCTCTGATCATTATTGCATATTTTTATTGCATTAAATGTTTATTATTTATCTGTCAAAACAAATACAAACCGATTTATCAATAAGTGTCATCTTAATGCTAGCACAGCTGATACATTTATTAGTGAATTCTCTGATAAACTACTTAAAGTGCCTTGAGGCAACTGTTGGTGTGATTTGGTGCTATATAAACAAAATTGAATTTAATTGAATTAATCCCTCCAAAACCATATCAACTGAATTTCTTTTAGCTAATAAATGTGATGCATTTGCTTCTTTCTGTCATAGTAATTTATCTAGCGCTGCCTTACATTCTGATCAAGTTACTGCCACAAGCACAATATGCACATTTTTACCTGTAAATTCTAAAGATCTGGAATAATTTATTCATCAGTTAAAGTCTTGCACTTCTTTACTCTTTACCCCTTACCCCAGCTCCACCAAACTATTCAGATCTGTAGCTCATTGTTTTACAAATCATTCAGTAAATATTATCAACAGCTCTCTACAGACTGGCATGTTCCCTATTTCTCTCAAATGCGCTGTAATCACACTGCTACTCAAGAAAAATAACTTAAATCCATTGGTAATTAATAATTATAGACCTATTTCTAATCTTTCATTTCTCAGCAAAATATTTGAAAAATTTTTTTTACACAACCAAATGAATACCTTTGAACTTACAGTCTTTATGATAAGTTCCAATCAGGGCTGAGATCCAATCACAACAAACGCCTTCTGAAAAGTACCTTGTGCCCTAGCCTGCCTTCAATCAAAAATGACAATAAACTCATTGCACTCATTTAACATTTCTTTTATTGTTTCACATGCTCATTTTATCTATAGTCATTTTTTCACAAATGTCCTTGCTTAGGCTTTTCCCCCCACACAATTGCGGTGTCTCAACAACCATCAACATAACAGAGAAGAGCATGGTAAGTGCAACCCTTGTGCATCAGTAAATACATATAAATGACAAATAAAAGGGTCAGCTGTCTGGCTTATGCACAAGCAGTCCTCCAAAGACTGGTTTGACAGTCGGTTCCACTCATGTGTTTTCATAGAGTTCATTTTTGAGAACACAGCTTCACAGGTGTGTGTTTGATCCGAACATGGTAAGCACATACATGGCTAATGTCTTCAGTGTGTCATACTCTTGGGGACAAGCCACCCATAAGGTGTTCAAGCTGTCAGCACTTTGGTGAGCAGCCTTCATGTCACCAGTGGTCTGGATGTCAATCAGATCACTTTGAATAGCCACCACGACCAGCTGCATTACCTTCCTCATGTTAGCGGAGAATTCTCCACCTGGGCTGATAGTGAACGGGTCATGCATGAATCCATTGACATCCCTGGAAATGGCAAAGTCATCACATCTGGCAGAGAAATTTTCCCTCAGCTGTGCGATAAATTTCTTCATGTTCTCTATGACCTTGCTGTCACCTACTATCTTAAGAGTGCTGAAGTGTAGCAGCCTCCCCGAAAACAAATCTGCGTGATAGTTTGTTTCCAAAGGCATCAAGTTTTTCCACCATATCCACGATATTTTTTTCTTTCCCTGTAGATGTAGATTTAGATTCCTGCACAAATATCTGGAACACATGGTGCTGTGTGCTTGAATCCCCCCGATGAAGTTAATTATTTTCATTGTTTTGTCCATAACCTCTTTAAGATCGCCACTTAATTTTGTGCACAGCATGCTTTGGTGAATGAGAAAGTGAACTGTGTTAATGCTAGTCTTACTTCTGCTCACTAGTCCCCTCTTTCTGCCAATCATGGCAAGAGCACCATCTGTGACAGTCAGGTTGACTTTTTCAAATAACAATCCATGCTTTTGAAATAGCTCCTCCAGCTGACCAAAGATAATAGTGCCAGTGGTAATGCCCTCCAGTGGAATTAAGGCCAGCAGCTCCTCTTTGAAATCTTTGCCATCAAAATATCTGACGAAAGCGCACATTTGGGAAATGTCAGTATTGTCTGTGGACTCATCAATAGCCAATGATAGGTATCTGGCTTCTTTGATCTCATCAATTGCAAGTCACTGGACATCCTCTGCCAGAACATGGACACGACAAACAACCGTTTTAGCAGACAGAGGTATCTGTTTAACAGATGCAATTATCCTGTCCATAGATTTGTCAATTCAATTCAATTCAATTTTATTTATATAGCACCAAATCACAACAAAGGTCGCCTCAAGGCGCTTTATATTGTAAGGTAAAGACCCTACAACAATATAGAGAAAACCCCAACAATCAGATGACCCCCTATGAGCAAGCACTTGGCAACAGTGGGAAGGAAAAACTCCCTTTTAACAGGAAGAAACCTATTATATGAATACAATTTCTTGATCTAACAAATGAATGAAGAAATCTCTTTCTGCACGTCTGTCTGTTCTTTGCTTTCCTTGAGAAGAAAAGCAGAAATTTGGCACGTACCTTGCTGGGGACCAAAGGAAGTGTAGTGCTGCATTTGAAGTTGTTTGGATGAATGGTGGTCTCATTTTTTGCTGCGCAATAGGGAGATTTTTTTTTTTACCTCACAGAAGCCTAAGTTGACTATAACAAGCTTCAAAATTGTTTCTACATTTCAGTGACACAAGACTTTAACCCTCACCAAAACATTTACCTTTGCTGTTGCTGTGTTAAAAAATGGTAAGAAATCATTTAAAATGTCCTTGGCCAAACTTACTTTTCAGTCACCAGTTTAGTAAAATCTGTTTTAATCACTTTTGTGACAGATTTAATCACTTTTGTGACAGATTATTAAGTATTACAATATTCTTTCTGACTTTATAGACAAGTTTTGCAAGCAGTGCCTTTGACCACTGAGCTTGACGGACTTCCCACAATCATCCCCCCAAGTCTAGGCCAGACAGTGATTTCCTTTCGTCTGCCATTAGAGTTTTTGATTTATTACAAACACTGCAGTGCAAATTGAGTCATAAAACACAGCTGTATTCTCATGTATGCATTAATAAATTGTGTGTCTTGGATAGAAATATACATAAATTCACACCAACCTGTGGTGAGGCTCCTGTGTGATCAAGTTTACAAAATTTTAAAATTTTTACTGTCAATTAATACTACAATCCATCCATCCATCTATCCATCATGCTTCTACATAGCGGACCAATGGAGGCAGGTCCTGACAGGTTCCTTGAGAAGAGGTGCTAATTGCCAAACCGTCATCCATATGCACAAGCAGCAGCTTGCCTGCTGCAAATTTGCCTAACAAATATCAAATATGTTTATGCACATTCATACACACACAGGCACACAGAGCTGACATGCCGTACATATAATGTATAAGCTGGCTGTCCATACAATGTAATTATACTGTATTGGATTCAAATCAGAATAGAAAACCTGAGAGTCTCCCATGTTCTTTGCTAGTTTCTATTCGACTCTGTGAGAGTTTAGAAATTAAAAGATGTAATTGAACCATAATGAATTCCAATCTTCCAATCTTACATTTTTGTTTAACTCTAACCCAAAAACTAAAGTTTCAGCACTGAGGGAACCATTTGAACACCTTAAGATATGAAAATAGTGATTTAAAACCATTCGACCTACTCACACTCAGTGATTTGCAAGTAGCTACTTGCACAGTCCATGGAGTCTTAAAGTTAACTCTTTTAGAGTATTAACATAAACACTGTGTTACACAGAGTGTTATGGGACACACAGCATGACCTAATGCTTAAAATATTAGCTTCCTCCATGGCCCTTAGCTGTGTTATAAATTCAGTGTCCAGAACATCAACAAGATACACTGTTGTACAGGGAAATTAGTTAAGTTATCAATTGTTGAGGCTGATTTCTTTAAACCCTTTATACTATAAAAGCCCTTGTGTTTGCAGTACAGAATGATCAGTCCTCCAAGTAGGAACACATTTATATATTTCCCCTGTGAATTGTCATGTGTCCCAAATGTGTGAAAACTCTTTCTCATCAACTCTGCTTTCCCACATTTGATGCTTGGCAGGAAAACCAATGGTGATGTGGCTTTGGATGATGCATGAGGAAAGGGAGGGATGCATTGTGCAGGACATGTTGGGACGTGTGTCCTAACGGAGAGAGGCTAATAGCTGAGAAGAGCAGCTTCTGACAAGCCGCTGTGTAGTGCATGCTCGAGCCTGCATCCTCAGTGTATCACACCACTTCCTACTACTGCCACATACTGTACGCGTACACACACACACACACACACACACACTCGTGCATGCGTACACACATACACACAAACTAAAGTCTGACTGTATGGAAAGGGGTCTTATTATATGACAATACTAAGGTGTTAGATCTCATTTCTAGCCATGGTGATGCTTGCCTGCATCCAAGCTGAGGAATCATCTTCAAGGGGCAGGAGAGCAGCAGAGTTTCAGAGCTATTATCACTAATGGATGCTGTCTTGACTAGACAAGGGGGGGATTACCAGAGTAGCTTAACATGGGTTTGGATGGACTAACTATGTGGAAATACTTTGATAGATGAGAAAAACAGGATTGTGTCTTCTCTTCTCTGTTCACTGGGCTTCTCTTCTCTTTTCCTTTGAATGGTAAAACAGAATTGGACTGATTTAAAGGCCAGCTATATACACCACAACCTAATTTTTTGTCAGTCATTGAGTTTATTTATATGGTGCGAAATCATAACAACAGTCACTTTAAGGCACTATACTGCAAGATAAAGACCTTACAGTATTAGGGAGAAAACCCCAATAAACAGACAATAACCCTATGAGCAATAATGGAAGCAAGTCTGATGAAACTGACAACGTGGGCTGTGGGATGATGGGATTTAATGAGAAATGTTCGATGGAATAGGCAGCTATCCTGAAAGGCAGAGGGGTATGAAGAAGGGCAGCTAGGAAGCTGACTGTATTCAATATGCCCCTATGAAATTTGGTATTCCCCATTGCCTGAGGCTACAAGATACACAAGAAGCCCAGGGACTGTTTGCTACATTCAAACAAGGTGACTCAGTCTTATAGTCATCCCTTTTTTCCAAACAAGTTCAAACCTGGGCCTTTTACTGAATTTCACATAAATACGCACACCCATATGTGCATCCACATTAGAGACACACATAAATCCTCATGCAATCTTTTGGGTAATCCCCTACCATTAGTAGAAATGTAGTCATTCTGAGAGGCTTGACTGGAATGTCTTTTTTTTTTAAATCACTTTTAGATTATTTACTTTATTATTGTTTTTCATTATTATTTTTTTATGTTGTTACTTTTTTTTTTTTTACCATCTGTGACGCTTCCTGTAAAGCAATTAATGGTTTTATACCGTAGAAAATCATATATTATCATACTCCATCCTTTCACAGATTAAACATTTTCTTTTTTCCATAGCTACTATATAATAACACTTATAATTCACCAATCTTATAATCATGCATTCAAGATAAAACAAAGCATTACAGTAAACTCCACCAAAGCTATGAGCAATCACCCAGTCTCTCTTTTTGTTCTAATCCCTCCTGTTTAATGGCAGCAGAGGCATCTGAATAATCACAGGTTTCCTCACAATCCTTTCTGCTGCCTCATCATTTGTATCTTAAGTCGTGTGCCAGTCAAACACTCCTTTGTTTCTCTTCTTATGGCACACACACACACATACACACAAAGTGCAATGACTTGAATTGTTAGGCATGTAAAAAATAAAAGCTTTCTCTTCTGTTCATAAAATTGTAACAACTTTTCAAAATATGGCTAAACAAAAGCTATTAAGAAGACTTTTGTTGTAAAGACAAAAGGTGTGTTGGCAGGCTTTCTTAAATTCAAAGCTAAATGGTACTATGAGCTTTTTTTGATGTTATGTATTTTCTTAATAAAGTCAAAAGACATATTCTGAACTTTAAAATGGGACATTAGGTAGAAAAAGGCAGGGTAATTGGAACAGCAAAGTATTAAGTATCACATTAAACCAAACAGGTCACAACAAGTTTTAGGATGATTTCATGGCAGTAACTCATCAGGTCAAACTAATATTTTTGTGCATGCTTTCTTTGGTTTCTGTGGATGTGTTTTGGCAAAAGATTTAATGAAATGGACGAAAATAGAAGTTAGACAAAGGAAATGACAGGTATACTTGAGGAAAGGAGAGGAGAGGGGGAAACTTTAGGCGCCAGAGGTGACAGCCATGAGTGCGTGCTAAGACCGGAGGAAGAAAGAGACAGAGAAAGAAAAGCAGCAGGTCAAAGACCACCGTTCCAATGTCCAGAGGAGGATCTTCTTACATCACTGACGGCTGAATGAAGAAGCTCACCACGCATGATTAACTTTAGCAAACACATTCAATCTATCATACAGACACATTCACAGGCCTCAACGCACGCAGAGACAAACACACACACACACACACACACACACACACACACACACACACACACACACACATATACACACAAAAACGCACATGCATGTACAGACACACACAGAAGGAAGTGCACTGTGTCTCTTGTTTCACTTGTTTCAGAGAGGTCAACTGTGTGACAGTTGGAGGTGACACTTTTCAAGCAACAGAGTTCTCATCAGGTCATGACAACACACACAGCCTGTAGTTCACCTGTCCCTCACCACCATCACATCACCAAGTAGCTGTGTGTATTGTATTCATTAGATTTGGTAACTTCTATGTAAATTTCCAAATCTCATGTTTCTCTGATTTGTAGTACTTCTGCTGCTGCTGACATTGTTCTGTCATTCTACTGTAGTCTCTATTTAATATACCACAAAGAATGTTCCAAAAGTTTGAATTCCAATTGAAAGCTTCCAGTGTAGCTCATTCTAGAGGAGTGGAAGAGGCAAGGCACTCAGGAATGAGTGCAAACATCACATCCATTGTGAAATTCTTTCCCAATTCCATTAAAGAGAAATCAGTCTACACACAGTTACAGTTGGCTAAGAAAATCATGCAATGTCTAATTTTTTAAGTTGTGTTGCAATCCATTCAGGCATTGGCTATAAATAAAGACCTTCCATTAATGAACTAATTTCCCCTTTTGTTTAAAGTAGCAGATTTTATAACTCCCTAAATGTCCAACACCCAAGGCCACAAGGTTGTAGTGTGCTTAGTTCAGTTTAAGCTTTTTCTTCTAGTCCAAATACATTTAAATCAAGGGAATAAATAATAATCGATATTGACCAAAAACAATCCTGAATTATGATTTTTGCCATAATCATGCAACCTTAAAATACTTTACGACTGCTGAAAAGATGGACATACTAATGCACAGTCTAAATATTTAGGAATTACATTATTATTAAAATGGATTATTGCATTGATAAACTGAAGCAATATATGAAGCAGCAATTTCTATTATTCTCGAATAGAGTAGACTAAAATATATAAACCAAAGTAACCTCAAAAACATTAACTCATATGATATGATATGATTTTTTATTTTTTCAAATTTCAAACTTATTTTTTAAGGGATTGATTGCTGGAACTGCCTAAAGAAACAAACAAAAAATGTTTCCAAAAGACTACCACAGAACAAGACTCATAAAAGGTGAGTACAGGACAAGAAGAATCACTGACTCGTGCACTACTTTCGCTTACACATAGCACGTCTGCACATGTGCTGACTTGAGTGAGTGTCCATGTGAACAAACGTCTTTGTGTGCATGGTTGTGTGTGCGAGGGAGTTACGCAGACAGATAGCTAGAAAAAGTCAAAGAAGTCTGCATGCACAGACATACACACTGCACATTATAGCCACAACATTGTGTGTGTGTGTTTGTGTGTGTGTGTATACTCACGGTCCATGTGGCCGACTTGGCTGTGCTGGACTGCTGGAAGGACACCTGGAAGGTGTGTGGCCCGGGGTAATCGGTGTTGGAAGGGATGGCAGGGGCAGGCGACAAGCCCTCAAAGGTGGAGTTGGGCTGGGAGTAGGGTGAGGGGGTGGGCACGGCTGATGAAGAGGCGTTTTCGGAGCTGTAGGGACTGGTGGATGTCGCACGGCTCCCCAGACTCTCCATGCTGCTGCTCAGCAAGTTGTACTGGGACTATGAAGAAATGAAGAGAAAAGACAATGAGGGAGGTGAAGAGGTAGGGAGGGGAAAGGCAGAGGGAGGACACAGGTAGAGGTGTCACAGAGACAGGGGCTTAGAGGCTTAAAGGAAGGTCGGGTTACACTTGGAAGGGAGATGTGAGTAGTGTGTGTGATGCTGCATGTGTGTGGGTGCATGTGTAACTGTTTTATATGATTTATACATGAAAATGACATCACGCAGGTGTGTAGAGGTGAATCAGTGAATGGCACTTGCAGTGAGGTCCACACAGTACCTTCCTTGGAGCTATATGAGGCAAGTTGTAAAACACATTAGTGATCTGTGTCTGCCTAATTGCCTGCCATTCTCTGTCTTTTTCTCTCTGGTATGACTGAGAAAAAAAAAAGATTTGATGTACTGAAGTGTACCTGGTGACACACATAATGTCTCATGTGAGGCCTGTATTTTGCTTTTAAACTTAAAAGCTACAATAGAAGGAAAACTTATTTTGTGATTTCATATTGCACTATGTGAACAACAAGACAGAAAGGTCAGACCTTCTGCTCTTCAAATTAAAACAATTTGAACATCAGCAAGTCCAACATGCAGCCAATACATAATCAGTTGATTGAGACTGAACAAGACAAAGTCACCAGCACATAATATTATAAAAACCAAAAATAATCTAGATTGTTAGTGTAAAAATATAGTCCTAGATTCATCCCAGCTGCCTGTATTGTGCACGTGACAAACAACTGAAGCTGATGCCAGCTTCCAGTTGAACCCTTTCTATTGCACACACATACAATAAACCCAGTGACCAAACAAAAACAAAATTCTTTACCTTCTTCTTCACGTAGTACATCCTCTACTGTTTTGGTCTCATTTGTTAAATCTTCAGTCAGTCAAATGTCCAAACACAGCAAAGCAAAGAGAGTGCTGGACCAGAGCCTAACCACAGAGTTCAAGCAAGGTGTGCATCAGTGGACATACCACACTCACTCACTCACACATAGGCGCATGTACTGCCAGGACAGGGAAGAAAGGTGAGGACTGGTGAGGAGAGAGAGAAACGATAGACTGAGACGAGAGGAGAGAAGCAGAAAGGGAAAGAGGGATGGGAACCCAAAAAATTGTACGACATTCTAATTATGGCATGCCCGGACATAGACAGCAATGCCGGGGCGCATGTACACACATGCTCCAAAACACCTTGTGAAGGCCTGCAGTAAGTAAACACTGTCTGGTTTGACAGAGAGAGAGAGAGAGAGAGAGGCAAGAAGAAAAGCATATGAAAGAACAAGTGTTCAAGGGTCAGATACTCCCACCACTCAATCTTACCCCCACAATCAATACAACATTAAATTAGCAGAGACTCTGCAAAACTTTGGTTGTCTTAATGAAGAAGGATGAAACTCACTTAAATCAAAATCCATCCATGAGCATACAGTAATTACAGTGAATATTATCAAACAAATAAACTATTCCATCTAGGGTTGTGTGGGAAGGTGGATTAGGGTAATAATATTTAATTAGTACAAAGGCAATTATGTCACTTGCAAATTCTCAGAATAGGGCAACTAAAGCTTTGAAAATCTATCAACTGTGACTGAAAGTAAAATGAATCAATGCCCAGGGACATTTAACTGAAGAAGACTGCTCTTTTTCTTGTCACTTGTTTAACAAAAAAAAAAACAACAACAAAAACAAAAAACTGAGTCTGGCAGCTGAAAGCGGGGAAGCGGAATGATCATTTACCTGGCCCACCACTGCGCTTCTCCCTTTCTCATTATTTTGTTTTGTCTTATTTACTTATACCATAACCTGAAACTATATCAAATCATTTCACCACATGATCATCCCCCAGAGATCTTCTACTTTTTTTTTTAACCTTGGGTGCTAAAAACTAACACAGACACATAATTTAACAAAGTTACACAAGGATATGTAAACCTCATGTGTTTCAGCAGCTGAAAGCAAAAGCACAGGTCAATGTCCAAGACTTAATGCAAACGATGCAGGTTAAATGAAGATGCACGCATGCGCGGGTGTTTGGATCCATACATTGACGCTAACTCAGGTAGATGCGACATGGCACATTGTACAGGATACAGGTGGGGTAAATGGATAGATAGGGAAAAATTAATTGATGCTTAATAGACATGCAGACAGTAGTTGCCAGTGTGCATATCAAGTGTCTTAAATGTCTCATCTTACAAGAGAAATTAGCTCATCCATAGCATCAAATTAGATAAATGTGTGTTTACCCTTATTTAAAAAACATGACAATCAGCATCAATGCTGATATTTGTTTTCTCACGAAAGGTACATACAAATCATTCTGACATCCCTCTAGTATCTTTGTGCTTACTGCCTTTGAAATTTTCCTTCTAATAGGTATTATCAAAGGGGCTTTAGAGGCACAAGAGAAGCCCAGGTGTATGTGTCAACAGCAGAAAACACCACACACACCCACACCCACACCTACACCCACACACAAACACATACACAGACACACACATATGCACACACACACATTAAGAGAGAGACACACACACTCACAGGTGCGTTGTGCTTGGTCTTAATACCAGAACTCAATCCATAACAAGTTGAAACAGAGCTAAAACCTCCACTGCAACTATGTGAGTAAATGTGTTTGTGCGATATGATGTGCGTTAGTGTTTACGCTTACCAGCCCAGCAGCATCTGTTGTCCCCTATGGGCAGTCATCCTGGTAGCTGCCACTCAAAGAAAAGCTTTAAAGGCTTAAAACATTTAGAAATGTAGCTAAGGGAGCAGCAGCAACCTTCACTTGTCAAGATGAGTGAAACATAATAGGCTGAGGATAAAGAGATCGTTGCATTTCTAATGGCCTGTTTTTAGAGCAACTTATTGAATGAAGCCTGTAGTAATTTTAAACGGCTGCTTTTAACACTTAACAACACAATATCCCAATTTTTCATATGGTCCTGTTGAAATAAGGAAATACTGAAATACTAATGAAAAACTGGGATGCATAAATGAATGGTATGGTATTCAATGGTATTATATCAAAAGTGAAGCATGTCTAAACGACACCAGCTATGTTAAACAGAGGTGAGGATGAGGGGAGGTAAAGTGTGGTGTGTAAGAAGGTTGCCCCCTATTGGGAATATCTGCAAAGAGCAGGAATGGGATATACACTTCATTTTCATGTTGATCTGTAGATGATGTATCTCTGTCGAAAATTTTAAAGCAAATGGTGATTATCACATTATTATTATAATTATGGTCAATTTCTAAAACCTAATGATTAACATCAGAAGAAAATTAATTAAAGCAGGGCTACCCATTGCATCATGTGATATGATATGGATATGTCAGTGTTTGAGAGGTCTGCTTGTGCTTTATCATCCAAATTTCCATATAAAACCAACTTGGCAAAGCAACAGTGATAAAACTATCTCTGTTCTACATCCAAACTAATCAAATTGTTTTAACTCAAGAGCAGCTCAAATTCAAGCAGCCATGGCCTCTTACACATTCGTGCATCCCAAACAGCTTGGTGAGTAATGAGCACATCCAGATTCACTCTTTCATCTGTTTAATTGCCATCAATTTGAAAAGCAGTGACTCTACACAAAACCCAACTTTCAAACAAAGTAGTATGGGGTATTCTCCACTAACAGTGCAGCGAAACACAATTTTCAAATGTAAAAAGGGCTGAATATGACACAACATCAGCAAATTACTCTCTTTCACTTACCACATCCAACAGCATCTTAAGGCTTCTGAAAAATAAGTTGTGTTTCTCTCACAGGACTCAGTTTAAGGGTGACTGTAACAGCTGAGTTCACCATCGCTGAGTTCACCATCGCTGGGTGAACCTGCTGTAGAGCAGGGCATGATGGAGGAAAAAAAGAGATGTCCTGCCTCTATTCTCCACTTGTTTCTCTTACTTTACTGGGCCTTCTCCACTTGCCCTGCGTCTAACAACAAATCCTTGCTCCACCTCCTTTCTTTCTCTCATGACTATTCATTAACCAACCTGGCAGGCCCAGGCTTGCCCAAATAAAGATTAGATCTGACTAATATTCCAGATCAGAAGGAGAGGGAAACCTAAGTGTGGCTAGGAGCGCCTTTTGATTTTATATTTGAAAGGCAAAGATGGATGGAGTGAACAAGTATGCAAAATGAGTTGTGCATATCAGAATATTTTTGTAAAAACTGTCCATCCTGTAAGAAATGAGAAAATTGCTGTTGAATCTCTAGTCAAGCTGAAACATTTCTTTTTTCTTCAATCATACAACCCTGTTCCTACAGAAAAGCTGGAACACTGTGTAAATGCAATACGAAATGTATTCAAATAATTGAAACCTTACATTTTACTAAAAAGACACTATATTAAATGAAAAGTAAAATGTATTTTATCTATTTTTTAAATTTATGTTTAAATGTTTAAGCTGACTTGGAATTTGATGCCAGCAAAACATTTTCAAAAAAGGGAGAATTAAACACTGGAAAAGCAATCTTCATCATCTCACAATTACTTAGGTTAATCCATAATAATGAGACTGAGTCTGCCAGAAGGAAATTATTATTGTAATACAAATTGATGCAGCACAGCCACAACAATGGCCCAGTCCTGATCTTTTACTACTGCAGGCATCAATTTCAAAATGAGAAAGTTTTCATAGGACTCGATGCAATCCTGCGAAAAACGAAGTACTAAGTACTAAGTACACGATCAGTTAATTCCTATGGAAGCATTACCCTTAATGCTTCCATAGGAATGAACTGATCGTCAGCAAGTGTGACACCTCTATGAAAGCTTAAGTTTTGGCAGTTTGCTGGTCTGGAGCATTCAGGTATGTATATTAACACAATGCCACAATCTTCCCAGGAGTGGACGTTCCTGTAAATTCACCTCAAGATCAGACCATGCAATGCTCAAAGAAATTCCAAAAAACCCAAGAGCTACATCTCAGACTCTGCAGGCCTCAGTTAGCATGTTAAATGTTAAAGTTCACGATAGTAGAAAAAGACTGAACAAGTATGGCTTGTTTGCAAGGGTTGCCAGGAGAAAGCCTCTTCTCTCTAAAAAGAACATGGCAGCACGGCTTAGGTTTGCAAAGCTGCATCTGAACAAACCACAGGACTTCTGGAACAATGTCCTTTAGACAGACAAGACCAAAGTGGAGATGTTTGGCCATAATGCACAGCACCACGTTTGGAGAAAACCAAACACAGCATATCAGCACAAACACCTCATACTAACTGTCAAGCACGGTGGTGGAGGGGTGATGATTTGCATTTATCTTTTTCATCCACAGAACCTGGGCATCTTGAGTCGACCATACCAAAGTATTCTAGAGTCAAAAATGTGAGCTTTACTGTCTGACAGTAACAACACAATGATCCCAAGCACGTTAGCAAATCTACAACAGAAAGGCTTGAAAAGAAAAGAATAAAGGTGTTGCAATGGTCCAGTCAAAGCCCAGACCTCAACCCAACTGAAATGCTGTGGTGGCACCCTAAGAGAGCTGTGCATAAACAAATGCCTACAAACCTCAATGAGCTGAAGCAATGTGGTAAAGAAGAATGGGCCACAGTTCCTCCACAGTGATATGAGAGACTGATAAAGTCATACAGATAATCATTTTATCGGACTGTATAGAGTCCCGTGAAAACTTTCTTTTTCACTATTGTATTCTTCAAGAAACAGTAAAATTTCTCAGTTTCAACTTTTGATAAATATAAGGTTTAAAGGATTTGCAGTGCATTGCACTATGTTATTGTCACTTTTTGTAACAGTTTCCCAACTTTTTTTGTAAATGAGAATGTAAAAAGCTCAGCAGGTGACTACACCAGCACTATCTGTGCATGCTTGTGTATACACACAGACACACCCCAGCTTACAGATGGCTCTGCAGTGGAGGAGCAAGGGGCCCTTGCTTGGTATTTAATGACCCCTCTCCAAACACACACACACACACACACATCCCACAGTCCCTACAGGCCACTCAGAAGGGAACTAGGAAGAGGGAAAAAGCTGCGGAGGAGAGGGAAACAACACAAAAGGGAATCTTCTCAGCACTGAAGGGAAAAAGCAAGGAGACAAAAAAAATAGAAGAAAAAAAAAACATTCCTAGATGTGTTTGCATGTGTGCTCACAAGATAAACTACCACATCCAACACTGAGAAGAAAAACTCAGCAGATTTTAGATAAAGGCAAAACCTGACCACAATGTGTGACTTGAGCTCATTTTCCTACCATAACATTCTCGTTCATGTCTCTCATGTGATAGACATCCATGGAGACCTCGGCAGTGTTGTGGTGGTTCCCTGGGTTGCTGGTAGACGGCACTGGTTGTTCACCTGGCTGGCTGCCTGGGGGGAGCTCAAAATAGGTACTGTCTGGCTCCCTGTGAACACACAATGGATATAAGTTGATTAATGAGAGGTGGGTTTTCAACCAGTTATTATAGCACAAGTGTGTTTTGTGGCATATAACAGAGAGAGTGGTGAGAAAAGAAGATTGTTTTAAGAAAAAAAAATTATACATGCAAATCACAGAATAAAAGTATACCATTAATCTCTACCAAGTACCCAACTTTTTTTTTTATCATTTCCCCCTTAAATTTGAACCTAATATGATCCTTTATATTCAAATATAAAGCAATCAGTTATTACACATCTGTCTTAAGGTGGAAGACTACAGGCAAATTTATGTTTTTTCTTTTTCTATGCACTGATCAGTCTGAAGATTTTGGACTCTTGTTTAATTTCTTTCAGCCTAAAAAGAAAATATCCAAAATAAAAAATTATTTTATTTTACTACACTTTTTCTTTGTTGCCATCTATGTGAATAGGAGAAATTTCTTTGTGTGTGTATTATGCACTAAGAAATATTTATATAATAATAAAAAAATAAAAAATAAATATTGCTATATTTTTTTAACCCATGTGCATCAAAAACATAACAATATGTCTTAGCTTTTAGTGCATAATGCGCACACACAAAGGAAGAAATTAAAATAGCTGTCAAAAAGGCAAGTATTTCTTTATCTTTGTCTCTTGATTAGGCTATGTCTGCACACAAGAATCTCTAATAAATATTTTTAATTCTTTCACTGTGTTATCCAGCAAAAAAGGACATCGCTTTCCCTCATATTCTTTATAAAATTCTGGTATTAAAATTACGCACACATTAGGAATTATAATTCATAATAAAATAATCTCTTAGGTAATGGGAGATACGTCGTACAATTACCTTCTGATACAATTCAGATTTTAATGAAACCATTATATAATTTGGTAAGCCTGATGGGAAGTAAATCAGTTTTCAGAAGGTGCTGCTGACACTCACAGGGAGCTCCACAGGTGCTCAAAGGTGCCTCCCTCTTCAGTAAGAGTGGACTGGGACATCTTAAAGGATGGGTAGTCTGGTGAGGGGCAGACCACTCTACAAAGGACACACACACAGACGCGGACAATCACACAGAGATCTCAATAGTTGCTTTTTTTTTTTACCGTAAAATTTAAAATTGTAACTTAAAGTGAGCGACGATAGTTACTGAAGTAATTACCGAAAAACTGACATTTAAGTTTTTTTAAAAGCTGCAATTTCATACACATTGTCATTTTTATCCATTTTTTTTAAAGCTTAGACAGAAGTTCAAAACGCAAACGCACACTCATCCAGGTGTGATCGCACTAATGTAGTCCCACTGAGGTGGCACAAGGTATCGTGGGGCCTGGGCGTGCCCAGGCCTGCCTGACTCATCACCGTCTCACTCCGAGGGGAGGCTTCTGCTTCTCAAAGGATGAACATCACATCCTCCGCCTCTGTCTGAAAATAACGCCTGCACTACAACTCCAAAATGTATTCAGACTGGATATACCTAACCAAAAATGGCAAGTCAAGATAGCTCTGAGTAGATGTGGATCTGGTTTTCTCAATGAAGTGGTGTTCACAGTTCGCAATATTTTCGCAACTTTAATCAGAAAACATAGTATCTTATTTTTTTAGGTTAAAATTATGACATGATCGTGGAAATTTAGAAACGTATTCGCCACATCCGGGCATGTTTGCAGAGGACCGAGTTAAGTATGTGTCGAGCTCTCAAACTTAGCCTCGTTTGCAAAAACCAATAATAGAAACTTAACCGGGCTGCAGGCCTACCAGGAAAGGCGATACATGGATGTCTTGATTTTCCATTGAGTCTCCAGCTCTATATGCTGACGAACACATCGAACAGAAAAGCCTGTCGCACATATTTGGTCCTACAAAAGTTTATTATGGGCCTACCCACGGTTGCGCGCCACGGCGGCGTCACGTCTCCTTAGTAACCCCGCTGCAGGACTGTGGCAAAAACTGTGGCAAAGGTGCAAGGCTTGAAAGATGCAATAAATAAATAAAGGCAAATCCTTAATGTTTGTAGCTAATATGGCTGGAGATAAAGATTTAAAATTCTACGAATTTGCGAACTATACGAGTTTAAGTGTCATCTATAAGCCTATACTACTGCAGCCTATAACCTTATCTCTAAGTAACAGAGGTCTTTTCACTTTGGTCTGTACGGAATCGATTGACGATATCCAGCCCAGTAAACATCTAAAGTGATGTCATGTCTCCTGAACAAAGGCTGCTTTCTTCAGTTTTTAAAAAACTTTTCTTGTGGATATTAAGCTTGCGCATCACACATGCCACATAAACCACGGCATTTGGCATTAAAATAACATCGAGCACACTGCACATCTTTAAGAGACCCGCTGCGTGCGCAGGTAGGTGGACACTTATGGTTTTGAATTGTGGAGTTCCATCAGCTGTGTGGCTGCAGGTTTCCGCTGTTCCCGCGGCGTCTGCCGCCGCAGAAACCAGCTCCCACCAGCTTGTCCTTCAGTGCCGCCTTTAAAATCCCAGATCAACCAGTATGTTCGCACAAGGGATCTGACAAAGAACTAGTGCGGGACGAGCAGCAGAAAAGACAGCGGGATGGCCCCAGAGCTCCGCTCCTCACTTTGAGCAGCCTAATTGGCATTCCACCTGGACACATAGCCTTCCACTTTTTCACTTAGCCTGCACCACAGGGAAAGAACTTACACTTATCCTTAGCCCGTTATTTAACTAATCAAGTTAAATAATATAGATAGATAGTAAAAGACTTCGAATAGGTCGAAAAAAATTGCTTTTGCAAAGGTTCCAGATAAAATAGGCCCACTGAATGAAAGTACCATTGGCACGAATTAGCATTAAATTATTATTTGTATTTGAACATGAATTGATTTAAATTGTAGGCCGACTTTTCCTCTTGAAACGTTCTATGCTACCAAGATAAGAAACATTCCGACTTATTTCAATAAAGCGCTGCTAGTAATAATATCGCCTAATTCTCGCCATCCTTTTAAATATGACATTGTGCCTCTGATATTCACCTGTCTCTATTTTGTGTCTCCACTCCTGGGTTACAGCACCCATGACAACACACATACACACACAGTGCCTTCCCAAGGGCCATTTTACTTGGAGAAAAAAAAAGTCCCAATTGAGAATAAATTAATTTTAAAAAATATGGTCTTAGATTCGATCCTCCTTAGGCCCACCTGAAATATTTAGGATTCATAGGGTTGTCGTGGTTGATGTAGTATTTGGGTGTCGCTCCTTGTCCATATTGAAATTTTCACCTTGAAATTTTTAAAAAACTATACAGTGGGTTACTCAAATAAAATAATAAAATACAGCATAGGCTATATATTGTGCATAGGCTATGTCTGCTATAGGCTAAGGCTTGTTCAAAAGGCCTATTATTAAATTCAGATTTATTATTATTATTATTATTATTATTGTTAGCGGGCCCATTATTTGTATAGGCTATTGTCCCAAGAACTGGCCATGTAAAACAGACTATTAAGCCATTCAAAGTACGACCTTGATCAACAAAATGCCCAAAAAGATTTTATGGACTTTATTTTTTCCATTTTAGTAGTCTTACCCATCCTTTGACATTTCTTAGGACATCTCGGCTGTCTTGTGAATAAGCTCATTTTAAACCGCAGCCTATTTGTCACATTTTGGAGAAAAAAAAATGCTCACAAGTAAAATCCAGATCACCATTTGTAATATATAGCTCATTAAGCATTAATAGACGTGGGCCTACCTGAAGGTTATTCTTATTCCAATCCAAACACCAAGGAAATATGTTGCGTCCAGCAGCTGTCTGTTTATTATCGAGCGTGCCGAGAGAGTGACCCTCCATAAAAAATAGCAACAAGGAAAAAAAAAAAAAAAAGGAAAAAAAAAATCGATTGAGTTTGGCTGATAACAATGACTGGAGTTAATTGACTTTTCTGAGAAGCAATATTAACCGGAAACAAGAGGAAAACTGATTTGCATGCTGTTCAGAGAAGTGTGATCTTTGCTGAGGGTGACCGAGGAGGAGTTGAAGCGTTTTTTGCGCTGGGAGAGCAGGGAGGCGGTAGCGCGGTTTAGCCGCACACAAGCGGGAAACCTTTGGCTCAACAAGGGGATGATGCTCGGGGGGAATAAAAGCGAACTGAACTGCTTTTTACTTATACATCAATATATGTCTGTATGTATATAACATAACCCGTGGAATAGAATTGAGAATGAAAGAAACATGATGGGGACAGAGTTATGGCAATATATGAAAATATATGAAATTCTAAAATGCACTACAAAATTACAAGCTCATATCCCTGTGATGGAAAAATGTTGCTTATGGGTTTGTATTAATTTGGTACACAAACACACAAACGCTGACAAGCGCGTAGGAAACAAGACAAAACACACCTATAAACTACATTTCCCAGAAGGCGAAAAAAAAAAAAAAAATGCTAACAACAGACAGCTGATTGGACAACACCGGTATGTCGTCATGTGTTCGTCCAAACAAACCAGCAGCAGTTGAATCGATAGTATATGCACCCGATGTCAGTCATGTGGAGAAAAAACTTTTCTGAACGCCTTCTGGAAGTTTTTGCGTTAATCGTTTGATTGACGAAGAGAGCATATTTAACGCTAGAAGTAAGTGTTTGCATTAAACGGGGGTATTTGGACGCTTAGCTAACATTGCGTGCTCCGTTGCTAGTAGCATTATATGCTAGCCTTGAGCAAGCTTAGTGACAGTTAACTTTACTGTTAGTATGTAGTGCTTATTTCTCCTTATCCACTGGTTGAATAATTTGGTACCAACGGCTAAAGTGGCAGTGAAAGACATTTTTTAGACTTGCTTCACTCGTCGCATTAGTTCGCTCCAGTTGTTTCTTAAGAGTTAGCTATGCTAAACCCAGCTAGCCACCCATATTTCTCTGTTTGTGCTGATATTCGGTTCCTGGAAGGACTAAGTGTGTTTTATGCAGCTAAGTAGTTTCCCCATAAGTTCAGTTCTTTTACTACAGGAAACAGTTTTTTTTTCTGTATTTCCTGGGTGCCTGCTGTTTGAGGCTTAGTTATTTGTTGGGCCTGTGGCGCCATCGCGTGTTAATACCTACAAACTACGTCAGTCGGGATGAGTGGTTAAAAATTGCGAATCTTTTGCAGTTGTTTCAATTTCACTTTATTTATTTGAAAAGGACAATGCAGTTCAACATAGTTCCAATACGGAGCTAATTTCTAATTTCCAGCCCTTGTCGGGCTTTTACATTCACAAACAAAATTTACATTCAGTTACATAAAACCATAATACATTATAAATGTAAAACTACAGTACACATATTTTAAAAATATAGTGTGAGAAAGATAGAGCAATTAAAATTATTTCCAAAAGTATGAATAATTCTAAAATTATGATGTAATTAATTAAAATGACTACAGCTCTGATTTACCTTTAACCGACCTTTGATCTTTACTGTAAAAGATTTAATATTTGTAATCAATTTGATTTCAGTTGGAAGTGTTTTCCATAGATGACAGAACAATTGTGATTGTAAGATGAATTTCTCTGAGGTCTTCAAGCAGTCTAACCAGCTTTGTAAAGTGTCCCCCGATGGAAAGTATTTGGTGAGTGTTTGAATAATGCAGTATGTATTTTTCTGTAGTATTTCATTTGTTTTCACCAGAAAGAAATCTTTTTAATTCCCATTGTTAGGTTATCATTTCCATATGGATAAGATGGAAATAGGCCATTTCCTTGCTGATTTTTGTCTTTGGCTGAACTCCTCAGGCTACATGTGTGCAGTACAGGTTGGTGGTGCGAGATGTCAGCACCTTGCAGATCCTGCACCTGTACACCTGCCTGGACCAAATATCCAATATGGAGTGGTCCTCTGACTCTCTTTTTATTCTGTGCGCTATGCACAAGAGAGGACTAGTACAGGTAGGTTGAGAGAAGAGTAAAGTGGATATTTGACTGTTTATGTGGTGTGAATAAAGGTGATTAGTCTACTAGTTGAATACTGTTCATGGTTATGCAAATAATTAAAAATTCTTTTGAATAATAGTGTTTTTAGGATCAGTAGAAATTGAATACTAAAATGATGAAATCTGTTTGGATTTTGTTTGCAAAGGCTTTATTTAATCAAACCACTAATAGACCAGTAATCCCAATAATTTACCACATTCCCAAATTTAGAATCTATATAATCAAATGCAGAAATGCTTCTTGAAATCAATTTCTCCAGTAGTGTTTTGAGTTTGTATACTGTGCTTTAATATTGTTTGGAGGCTTCAGACATGTCCTGTTTGAAGTCACAATCAAATTTGTGTACTATTTTAAGAATAATTGCATTTTAATTTTTTCTATTCTTCAAGTGAGTTCTCAACTTCCTTAAAAGTATGTTACAATACTGTACTGTACTGTAATTGAGGGAAATATCTAAATGTATATGTATAAACTAGCTCTTTTAACCTTACATGTGTATAGTGATTGAATACTTATTTTATATATACATTACATTGTTATTGATGTTACGTTAACCAAACACGTAGAGTACACATTAGATGTAAAAATCTCAGACTCAGAGGCTGCAGCTTTAAATGAAACTCACTGTTTAGCAGTCAAAAAGGTACAATAAATGTTAACATTCGTTTACATCATTTACGTTTCTTGTATACATGCAACACGTCATTTGACGATCTAGAACCATGCTGTTTATTTGTATTGTGCCTTTTTTTCCACTTGGTCTTCTTTAATTTAGAATGATCAGAAAGTGCTTAAAGTAACAGAACTGCAGTAATTATTGTTACTCAAGTGATGTCAGTTTCATGCACATCATAGCCCAAGTAGCTTACCTTTGAAAGGGTATCCAGTGCCAGTCTTTCATTGTGTCTGATGCTTTCTTACTGTTTGAAATCAAACTGAGAAAGTTATAGGATGTGTGTGAAGGGTGTCATGAGTAATTGCCGATTGCTGTTCTGCTGTCGCTCTCTGTCTTCCCTCTGACTTTTTTTTTCTCAGGTGTGGTCTCTTGAACAGCCGGACTGGCACTGTAAGATTGATGAGGGTTCAATAGGACTAGTCTCCTCACGCTGGAGTCCAGATGGACGTCACATTCTCAACACCACTGAGTTCCATGTAAGTGTGAAGTTGGTTTGTGCATGTGTGTGTGTGCATTGATGCACATGGAAATGTGTTTTCTGCTTGTCTGGTTTCAACTGTTGCTGGCCTGCAAGGAAGGGGGGACCTGAAAATAGCCAGACACCAGAGCCTTTCTTGACTGCCCCCTACACCCCCCCCACCTGCTACATGTATTCAGCCTGATTTCATAGCTGCCCTCCTGTTAGCGTTCTGTCATACATGGGCCTCAAGTACCTCTGGAGCATGGATGCAATGTGTATGTGCCCTTCCGATGGAGGTCTGGTATTTTGTTTGGCAGCAGGTCTGTTTAATGATGTTCTATTGGTCATAAAAATACAACAACTGTAAACTTAACAACACTGATGGAATAAAAATTAAAGCAGCTAAACCAGAAAAGAAGTACACTGACCAGGAGCAATTTTTACATTTCTAACAGGTTAAATAAATAACATTAATCATCATATTGCAGTGGAGTGTTCTACTGGGTCACAGCATTTATGTAGATGTTACTTTTACAAGTACTGCCCAAATAAATATCCAAGCCAGAATATGTACATTTTATAAGATACAGGCCAACCAAAATGATAATCATTTCCATCTGTGATGTATTGTTTGTTAATTTGATGATTTTAATTTGACTTAAAATCATCAGTGGTCATGCGACTGGTGGACATTACTTCACTCCACAATAATGACCTGCTTGCATAACAGGAGTACATATTTGATACCAGAAATAGCTTGTTTTTCTAAGGGACAAGTACAGAAAAGAGTCATTAAGATTACATCTTTCATGTTTCATTTCATCACTTTAAATATTTGAAATTTAAAGTAACCTGCAGAATATGCAGTGAACAACCAAATTCCAACTAAGGAGATGCTGCAAATATATAAAACTAAGTACAGTCCAAATAAATGATCTGTTCCTCCCAATTCCTCTTTTATATTCTCTCCATAGTAAGCACATGTCTTAAGGGGTGCTGATATAGCAGCTACCGTTGGGCCTTGTGGAATATGACGGAGGCACTGTGGTGGGCCACGTCTGTAACACTGAACCTGATTCCAGGAATCATTTGACAGGTGTTGTGTTCTAATACACAGCTGTGTCTTGTCTGGAGTAGAGTGCAGGGAGTGCAAGTGTCTGTGGTATGTCTGCTTTGTTTCTGTCTGAATCTTATTAATAAATACATTTTAAAAAGGAATAGAATTTGAAAGGAATGCAGTTTTATTTCCTAAAGAGCTATGACATTTGCATACAGCTTAGGCCTTTGACAGTCTTCAGTGCAGTCATCTTGCGTTTGAGCACATGTGTGGGCAGTTTTGAATGGTCAGTATAAAGAGTACTCATTTTCCTAATGTTTTTTTGTCAGTTGAATTGTAAACACATCCCACATAACCTCATTTAAATTGCTGGCTGTCAATGCATTGCTATGATGATTATTGATCAACAGACAAATTATCTGCTTATGTTTTAATGCTTAGTTTCAGTTTCTCCAACTATATGTCAGACATTCCTTTCTTTAATTTCTTAACTGATTTTTTTTTCTTCATTAACTCATAATGTGTGGCTATTAGAAAATGAGACTAATGTTGCAATTTACTTGTATTCACCTTTCCCCTTCAGTAATCAAGTGCTGCAAACAGGTTCTAGAAACCTTGAAAGTAATTGTAGGAGAAAAGAGGAAAAAGGTTACAGCCTTCATTAGGACAAAAAACAACAGTCTCAACAGTCTCAGTTAAGCTTTTTTTTTTTT
>VUQS01010169.1:27566-38445 GCA_015108495.1 Heterochromis multidens
TAAAAGTTAAGCTTTTTTTTTTTTTTTTTGATGATGATGATTGCAGTGCTTGAACACATTCCCTACTCACCTCATCTAACACCATGCAACTTTTCCCCCCTTAGAAGTTTGCGATCAAGAGAAGCCATTCAATCTGTTCCAAGAGTGAATAAGAAAATGATGAAGCTATATCAGTATTATCTAAATACTTGTCCTCAGATTTTTTTTTGCAGAGCGCACTGAACCCCAAGTTGCTCCTAATAACAGGCCTGTTCCTCATATGGCAGCTTTGTACCATTGGTGTGTTAGTGCGTGTGTTGTGTAGTGAGCTGTAGGACCACTAAGGATGAAAGGTGCTACCTGGTGCAGATAATTGTATTTTTCTGTCAACACAAGTCAAAATGTTAACTCAGTCTAAGAATGGTGAATCAATAACTAAATGTTATAATTTGGTCAAGAAATCATTCCAAATCCAATACTTCTGGTAAACAGCTCTGAGAAAAAAAAAAAAATGTTCCTCCATTCATGTCATGTTCCTCCATTTGATGTGTTGGTCCAGATCAGTTATAATACACTGCCAGTTGAGGAAAATGCCCTGCATGTGCTGCAGAAAGGAGAGGTGATGTGATACTTTATGTGCTACATTTAATGGTCATTACTCAATTTAAAAGGCCAATGTCAGACAGCATACAGGGCCACTGTTGTGTGCACAATTGCAGCTGCTGTGTCTGGCTGTGACAGGTGAAGCTGCGGCTGAATATGGTTATTGTGCAAACTTTCTGCTGAGGTAACGCTGTGATTTAAATAGTGTCAAAAACCATTTTTAAAAAAGTAATCATTTTATATTTTTATTCATATAAACATTTCATCTTTGCTGTGATGCATTCAAAAACCTACAGTTACTCACTTCTCTTATAATTGGTTAAATGTAAGTAGGTTTAATTTTGTTACCATTTGCTACAATACTGAGCATCCTTTTGTGATGCACTTTTCAAAATCAATTTAATTAACAGAGGAAAATTAGAAACTTGTTATGCCATTGCCAGAGACCCCACTGAACTTACCTTCACCCCATCCCAAGATTTCATTAAGGTTGTGCCAGGCGGGTGTTCGTGTCAGGCTTAAATTTCAACCCACTCATAAACAGCCTGCTATATTAACTTGTTTAGGGACAGCTGCCTGTGGTGTGGATCATGCCTCTGTGTATGTGTTTGTCTGTCTGTGTATCAATAAATCTGCTTAGTTGTGTCTGTGTTTGTCTGGCTGTCTTAGGTTTTGTTTTGTTTTTTTGTTTGTTTTTTTTTAAGTAAACTAGAATACCAAAATATCTTTCTAATTTCTAGGTCAAAGCTGTCATTGTGGCTGTACCAAAATGACTTTATATTCTCTCTGGTTGGTGCTAACAAAGGCTTTAGGAGAAGCCCAAGACAGACTTGAAGTGAGAACCACTATTATAGCCTGCTAGAAATTTTGTAAAATTAGGTGCCTTAAAGGCTTCAAGATGCACCGGCTTTCAGCTACTTTGTTTTAAATTTTAAGTTTTAAAAATAGCTGTCATAGATGTAATAGAAAATCACATTGCTGAAACTTAGCCTTTGTATTGTGAGACTTCACGCAACTCGTCTCCTGTTTGAATTCCATTCATTTATCTTAGGACCTCACAAAATGCCACTCGCACATCCATGTTAATCCTGCTTTACTAACTGAGGGTGGAAAAACTCCAGCCAAGGACATTGCTGAGCTTGACTTGTCTAATGGTTTTTACATTGTTGGGATCAGATTAGCTTTAGAATTCTTTACTGGTACAGCTGGAGCCTTGCTAACGTGTAGCATTGTTGGCAACAATGATACTGGACTGAACTGTAAATGTAGGGAGCCTATGCACTGCAGCAGGGGACAATAGCTCATCCATACCCTATGTGGGCTGTGAAAGGCTCCTGTTCCTTGGTAGCATCATAAGGCTGTAACAGGAGAAATAGGCTATATTGGTTTGAGATAGCTTCCTACGTGGAATGCCTACAAGCTAATCCTCTGATGACAGATAGGCCTATATGGCATCAAATGCACTCGACCATTCTCTCACACTTGCTTAGGCGCGCAACAAGAATGGCTGATGGGTAAGTTTTATTCCAGATTGCTGTCAGTAACTATAGTATTCACATTCTTGTAGTTATCATATTGCCCACAGGTTGTCCCGATGGGAAGGTCCCCTAATTCTTTTTTTTTTTTTTTTTTTTTTTTTTTTTATTCCTTTTTATTTTTTTTTTTTTTTTTTTTTTTTTAAATTCACTTTCACTGAAGCATTTGGAAGATTTCACATTATTTTGTATTCATCTTGATGCGAGAGGGAAGTAGATTTGTGGTCACATTAGAACAACATCACTCTGTATTATCGATTGGAAGTCCTGCTTATTATAGAAGAGACAAGGATCCGCTATTATTGTATCCAAGACATATATAGGTGGACTCTCCCTTCTTCTTTGTGGTTCTGTTCTGTTGCTTTTTGATATTTTTCTCTTTACATTTGGGTTGTCTTTAAATTGTAACTGTAATTGTATGATTTAGCATTCCTAAGTCTCTATAGCTGAAAAAGCTTTCTTCCATAATATCTGAAAATATTAGATAAACCAAAAACAGGAACTGAAGTTATTCCAAGTGAATCATGTTTGCATGATTGCATTGCTCATACACCATTCTTCCTGTGTTTTAAAGTCTCGATAGGTCTTCATTTCCGGTAACATTTCCTGTCAACACAGAACGATGTAATTATAGATTTTTCCTGTCTAGAGTTTTGTCCATCTCTCATTCTTAAGACAGTTTTATCTTTTTAGCGCTCATTGTTTGGTGTGCCCTGCTTTCTCTCCAAGAACTCATCTTTACATAAGCAGACATTTGGCTGTTCCCTGCACAAGTCTCCAGGCCTTTTGCTCTTAGATTATCAGATTAGAAAGGCAGCACATCATAAAAAAAAAGTGTCTATTTTTGTGTATGTGCATGCTATGTGAATATTCTGAAACAAATTGCATTGTCACAGAACGCAGTAGATGTTATGCAGTAGATGTATCTACATGTTGCAGTGTGTAGCTGGTATTTATCTTTTTGCATTTCTCCCCTGTGTGTGTGTCATTGCACATTACATCCTCTCCATATGATACAACACACATGTTGTCTGAACACTGCTGGGATAAATCTTTTTGAGTAAGAGGCTGTTAAGCTTAGTATCATTCTGATGTTGCACATGCGCAAACTTTGGACAGCGGTGGTGTGCATCTTTGCAGGGTGGAGCAATTCTGAGTGAGCAATTCTGGTAGCACCTTGTGCCGGCAGCACTGTCTCTGCAATCACGCTCCCATTGAGGGCAGCCTTTCATCTTGGGCCTTTCACAGAAACCTTTCAGACAGAGAAAGGCAGAGATGGAAAGAGGTAGATCAAGGGAGAGAGAGAGTGCAGAGGAAAGGGGAAGTGCTTCTGCAGCCCCGAGCGCTTGTCTCCGATCCTGGCTGTGAATAAGCATGTTGCTGATGATGAGCACAGATGCTGAAAGACTGTATAGTAGTAAAAGAGAGCAAGAGCAAGAGGTGCTGTTAGTCCCTATTATGCGTATTCACTATGTTATCAGTCAGCTATCCTATTTAGGCCTTTGTCATATTCTAACTTCAGTGTCCTTTAAAGTCATAATCATTGAGGCGTAATGTTACTGTGGGAGGGAAGTGGTGTTGTACACTTTGAATACAGTAGATTACATTAAAGTACAGTATAGTACTGTGATGCATCACTCAGTTGGATTTACAGGTTTTCCGCCGAGCTGAGTAAAGCTGAGTAGCTTTAGTGGATGGATAAAGGCTGTTTGCTGGCAGTCTAGGGAGAGGGAATGTTTGGTGAGGACTACCAGGTGTTCATACCTGATGGGCGGGCAGTGGGCCAGGTGTTAGTGCTGGGACCTATGGAGGCTGCTGCAGGAGGTAAGCAGGTTCAGCTACAGAAATTCAACCACTTCTTTTGAAAAACTGATTTTTTTTTTTTAGATCTGTTGCACTGCTGCAGAAACCCCTATCTGTGTCAAAGCTTGAACAGCCTGTGGGTTTGAACTTTGAACCACTTCAGAAATGGTGCTGTGGAGTTCAGGAAAACTAAGTGCATTTTTTTTTTTTTTTTTGGCCTAAAAACTTTCGCCTTTCTTTGTTTGCCATCATCAGGTTTGTTAGTTTTTGCTTTGTGTAGCATTTATCTAAAACAAACAACTGGCAAGCTTTGTTGTCTCTCATAAATCATTCAGACCTACTTTGTCTGCCAAGTGGAGCCCGAGATACCATTTCACACAGCAGTGTGTAGTGTGAAACAGTTTTTGCTTTTGGATTCTCTTTGCTCCTGTATTCATAGTCCTCTGTGTCTCTACCATTACTGTCTGTGTGTCTGGATTTGGTGTGGTCTTTTATGCTCTGGCAGCTTTCCGTGTGAGCTATGGAGCTCATTTGATGTCCGCTAGAATAATTTGAGGCTTGAGTGGGGGTGAACAGGGGATATGCTGTAAAAATCTCAGCTGTGATTGATCATCGCAGACAGAATGGAAAAGGGACGTAAAACTTCCTGTTTTCCTTCCTTCCCTTTTAAAGTCTTTGTCTGCCTCCCTCTGTTCCAAAGGCCAGGGTTGTATAGGCAGGAAGGCTAATTAGCCTGCTCCATCCCATTCAAAATGTTCAAAAGATTGTGAAGCAATAGAAAACCACCGACTAATGCAAAGAGTGGTAGAAAAAATGATCGCAAGGCACATTCCTTCTACTATTATCATGACAATGAATATGAAAACTGTCAAAAGGCAGGTAGAAAGGAGAGATTGAGCCAATGTCTTCCTCTCTGTATATACACCCTAGATGATAAACTGCATCAGCACTGATGTCATGCTTTTTTCTTTTTTTTTTTTCAGTATGATTCAGTATGATGATGGAATATAGATGGGTATTAAGCTCACCCACAGTGCATCCACATTGTGAACATCTGCTGGAGTTTTTAACCACTATATTCTGCATACACAGGGAAATATGATGGTAATGACTTCCACCTCTGCGGCAAGACAATCAAATGCTGTTAATTAGTTCTGGCACTGTAGCACTCTCAATCAGGAGAAATTCTCTGCAGCTACGAGCAGTGATAGAGAAAGTCCAAGTGTGTATATGTGCGTGTGTTTGCTTGACAGTCCTGCTTATTTTGTTGGATGATAATTATGACAATTATTAATCATGATTATCAGCCTTGATGATTTGAGTAGCAGGATTTTGTCTTGCATTTTTGGCAGCTTGCATTGACAGCTTGAGATATTTTTATGTTGCATTAATTATAATGAAATAAATAATTTATCTGAAAAGGTTGTCATGAGAGGATACCCTGTGAAGAGGAACAGGTTACCTTATGTTAACCTAAACAACCTGCCTGTCACAGTGATGACAGAGCTGTCGAAGCAGTTTTCAAAAAGATTTTGGAAGAATTAGCAAAACAAATGCCTCAATTCCCCACCAGTCATTATCCTGGTGACAGACTGAGAAATGTACCTTTGTGTGAGAAACAAAGTGAAGCAGGGCTTTGTGTGACAGCTGAGAGAGAGATTGGGAGGCAGTAGGAGGGATGGCAGGAGTGTGCATGATTGAGATAAGCGACAGAAAGATGGGGAGCCAGGCAGAAGTCCTCTCCCACACACTGGGATCCCAGAGATGCCTCCCACAGAAACGGTGAAGCACACTGCAGTTGCACTGTCACGCAAGGACATATGAAGGACACAGGGAGAGGGAGAGAGGCAGAGAGCATTCAAACTGAGCGGGGAAGAGAAAACGACAGACCTTTTCCTTCAGTGAATAATAGTATTGTAGCTCATGCTCTACATCGTAAAAACGTATTATTGGCCAATTTGAAAGGATATATTGAAAAGTAATACCATCCTTTTTCAGAAGGTGTGAGCAAGGGCACTTTATTTAAGCTTTTAAATAAATTAAACCTTAGTGAACGAGTTCTATGGTTGTTAATGACTTATGCATTAAATTTTATTTGCCAGACTACTTGGTAAAAAGGGAATTGACAAACAATGGAAACTACAAGCATGCTATGAATATAATGCAAGAAAGAGAAGAGACTAAATCCTCAAACATGTTCTCGACTTTTGGCATATTGATGTTTGACCTTTTAATAATGTTCTTCTAAGTTCTATTCAATGATACTTTTCTTAAGCACTGCATTTTGTAATGAAGATTGACATTTTCTTGAAACAAAATGTCAGTATGGTAATCAGTGTCTGCCTTTTTTAGATATGGTCTTAACATAGGCCTACTATTGCTGTTGTTTTAATTTCATCATAAACATTTGATTGACATTTTGGTTCAGATGTCCTTGAATAAATGAGGTCCTGTTGAAATAAGACACATTAATTCAGAGAAGAAAGGCGTCTATTGTTTTTATCAGCATCAATTTTTCCTGGGACTCTTTCTGCTTTCAGAGCTAAGGTCTTCTTCCTCACCTCCCTTTTAAGTTGCCACGTTAGGCCTCAATCACACGGTCCTAGAGACCAGTCAGCAACCATGTGGCAACCTCTGGACACTAGGGGAAAAATGTGTATTCCCGGTTGGCGATTGCTGGAGATTGCCTGCTGCTGCCACATGAAATCAGTCGCAAAGGGGGGTGCATTATTGCTTTGGTCACTAGCAGATTGCTGTGATCACCTATTAACACGGACTTGTCTGCAAACACTCAACAAACAACAACTCAACTCAACAAACACCACTAAGTGGTTGTGAAACTTGAAAAAGTGGGACACAAACTGGAGATGGAAAATGTTTGTTTGTTTGCCTTCCGAGTAATAGTTACTTAAACCTTACTGCTGAAACCAACAAGTTTTATAAGGTGCAACTTTCACTTTGAAAACAAATGGTCCCTGCTTACAGAGTAGTTGCCAAGTGTTTGCAGACAAGTCAACGTCTTCCATACAAACTACATTCGACCGCGTCATTCTGCTAGCAACCAAAGCAAAGGTAAGTAAAAGAAAAAGTTTTCAGTGCAACACCATATACCTCTTTGTAACCTATTTGACCTAGCAAGTGCCAGCAACCACTCACCATCCAGCTGGGGAACACTTTTTCCCTAGAAGCCAGTGGTTGCTAGGAGGTCATCAGCTGATCTCTTGGTCTGTGTGACTGGGGCCTTAAATGGTGAGAAACCATATCAGGGTTTAGACTTTGTTTTACCTCAGAAGATAAATGCTAAATGGACTGGTTTTTATATAGCGCTTGTCCACTCTACTTGAGCACTCAAAGCACTTTAAGTCGTGCTTACTTTGGTGATTCTCATAGTTTTTATTTACCTGTTTTCATGTATTTCAAACAGGATGTTGGGGTTGATTGCAGAACGAGGTACTGATTGGATTGTAAAAAGGGAAAGGCCCATTGAGATTTTCATAGGCTTTACACATTTTTACTTTCACCTATTTTATCTTAATAAGCCACTCACAGATCTATCAGTGTAGAGTGGGTGATAATAAAGTTGATGTGGAGATATCCATGTCACATGCCTTGCTGCCAGTATATTCAATCAGAAGATCAGAATTATAGTGACATAATGACATGAAATTTGGTGTCTGTGTACAGGCATTTCTTAAACTTTCTGAAGCACCAGTTAGACATCTACACATACTTCATGCTGTGATCTGCCATTAGTGTGAAGGTGAGTTTGAACTCGCTCTAGCTGTCTGGCAGTTTTTATCATGTATAACCTTCTGCAACACTATAAATGCTGTCTTAAAACCTTCAAAAACTATCCCTTTATCCCCATATTTAAACAATATATTTAGATAATTCTAGTTCTTTTTGTGTGTTTAATTATGATGTGCATTTTAAGCTGATGATAGATAATCTAAGTCTGACAAGTTACTAAAATAACCACTTGCACTAAAATAACCACTTGTCCGAGGATGAAACCTTTACAGTAATCAATAAACAATGTGACTTTCCTCTGCCACCGTCCCCTGTCCAAACATTACAATTAGCCGGCAGAAAAAAATCTAAAAATAGTCTTAATTTCTTAAGATTTCCTTTCAACCATTTTGTGTGCTTGGTCTCCACCTATCTGGCTCTTTGTGTTTTCTCTTATCGTCCTATGTAGCATGTAGTCTTATACAACAGTGTGTGCTCAGAGCTGCAAGGGATTCTCCGTGATTAGCACAAATGTTGACTTTTTAAAAAAAAAATCATGAATCACATTTAAAAGTATGCTTTAAAGTTCAGTGGGTTTTTTTTTCTTTTCTTTTTGCCCTCCACAGCCCAGTAGGTCTCAGTGGCCTTTATTTCATGGAGCTGTCTGTGAAAAAGTTGACACCCTACTGCTGGTTACTGGGCTAATGATTTGGCTGCTGCGGGTTTGCATCGGAATCCAGTAGTAGATGCTGGTTAGCCTACACCCTTGGCTTTGTATTCTCCTGTTCATTCTTGTCTTTGAGGCCAACAGTTCTGACTAGGGAGGATCAATCCCATGGGTACAGGACTAAGATATCCCCATCATCCCGCTCCCTGTTCTTCTCAGAGAGTGAATCTGGGTCAGACTTTGCGTGACAGACAGCCCGCCATTATCACTACCACTCAGATGCACAAAAGGGAAAGGCCAAGAGCTGGAAAGTGCTGGGATGGTGGAGGGGAGGGGTTGATTGAGGAGAGAGAGTGCTTTCCTGCTGTTTCCCTCTGGCAGTGTGACAGGATTGAATGTTTCTCCCATGGGTGTCTGGTCCTGTGTCCCTTTGACACATTCACACTCTGCCATCATCCCTGAAAGCAGAAAAGAGGATGCAGACATGCACATACGTAAAAGACTGAGCCAAGAAAGTCAGTATGGGAATGAGAGTATGATGTCTTGGTTTTCTTTTGTGCTAAACTGTTAGAAGCAGGTCTTAAGTTCAGGGTCTCATTTGTCTGATTCTCACTGTATTACCCTTGACTTGTAATCACTGCATGAGCTGCCATCATGTGATGTTAAGGTGACAGGGGCACATGCCCCCACTCTTTTTCTAGACTGTCATCAGACAGGGGTCACACCCAGACCTAGATTCTCTTTTTCCCTCTATTCTTTCCCTCACACTTTACATCATGTTTTTTTTTTTGTTTGTTTTTTTTATTTATCAAATCCCTCATTTGTACAGATTTTTCTTTTGATGTGTGCTCCATCTCTTTTCAACCATGTTAAATGTCTCGTCTTTTACTCCTGCCTCCATTTCCTTCTCACAGTCATTGTTTTCATTCAGCACGCACTGCACGCTCCCTAATTTGTTCTGCCAGTGACACTGATGTGTAGTCAGGTAGAAGAGACAAACAAAGCAAATGGCAAGACTTTCATCTGACCTGAAGAATTTAGAGTTGATTATAGCTGTATTGGTGTTCCAGGTGAAAAAATACAGAAACACATACATGCTGTTTTGTGCTTACTTATTGCTTCTTAATCACACATCCATGATTTTGTAATGTGTCAGTGCCATGACAATAGCTTCTCTGCAGTATCCTGGGAATCACATGTCCTGTTTGATATTCTGTCAGGCGAACCACCCTATCAGGGTTCATCAGGGTCCCACAGGGACTAGTAGAGTTTATGGAGACAGATGAGGAATCGCGGCACCTGAAAGGAGCATTAAGCAGAATAGATGGCTGCTTCTGATTGGAGCCCATTAAATATGTTTTGAGAATGGTGTAGATGGCCAAAGGATGATGAATGTTGAACGCTGGCGGAAATTTGTTCACATTAAGGTGCCATGGTGCCAGTGAGTTACACAAATGTGACCTTTTTTGCAACCTTAATTTTGTTTTATATGGAATTGTACGTTGAAGTCACAATCTTTTACACGGTCACCGTCTGCTTCAAATAAAGGATCATAGATTTGCTGTAGGTGTTGGCTGCTGTGTTGGTATAGTACAATTAATTTTTAAAGGTTATCTTTGGCCCTTCTCATTTGGTTTGTCAAATAGAGTGAATGTCAGGGATTCTGTTTCTTTTTGAATAGACACATTTCCACCCAAACAACATGGAATTTTAGTCTCGGGGACTTTTTCCAAGGAACCATTCCACAATTCCATGGTGCTTTAACTGTGGTCTTAAGACCCACAAAGAACAACCAACATATAGCTGACATATAATGACACGTTCATATTTCATTTTTGCATGCAATTGTGCAACACACTGCTCCTCTCCAGTTCAGTAATAAAAACTACATAACATACCACTGACACCACAGCAGTTATGTTGTACTGCTGTTAATCGTTATTTACAGCTTTGCAGATGGGTTCAGTGAGGCAATGTTGTAAAAGTAGTAGTAAGCAAACAAACTTTAATGTTGCAGAGACTGACTGTGAGATGACTCAGGTGAATGGCTGACATAAAATGCTGCAAGTATTCAACCAATACGAAATTTGTTTCAGCCTTCCTGAACTGAGTTGGGTAAATTTCATCCATATGCATAATTGAATTAGGGGTGTGGTTGTGTTGATTGACAGGTGTCCTAACATGGGTAACTGGAGCCTCAGAGTCTGCTAGACCTCATCCACTATAGTCATTAAACTGGACCTCTTCAGGGTGTGTGTGTGCTCTTTGTCGGAGCATTTCAATGGATTATCTGACTAATGTTATGGCCTGCTGTGTGGTACAGACAATTCAAGAAGTTTGTGCTTCAGTTTTGGTGAGTGAAATTCTAGTATATTATTAGTCCATTACTTAGCACTAATTAGCTGATATTGAGTCTGTGTTGCACCCATACAGTTTATGAATTCAGCTTGTTAACCAAGTTTATTAGCATTAGCTGATAAAGTTGCACTCCACCCCTTTATCTATGTAAGGCAGGGGTGGGCGATTAATTTTCCCAAGGGGCCACATGAGAAAGTAGGACTGT
>VUQS01010171.1:4897-18301 GCA_015108495.1 Heterochromis multidens
ATGTCTGTTTTTTTTTTTTTTTTTGGCTTTTTTTTTTTGCCACTAGAATTGACAGTCTGATTTCAGCAATGCAGTCTCATACAGTCAGCTGGGAAACAAAAACAAAGATAAAAAAAACTGTCAGTGGCTGCATGGTTTTTTTTTTTCTCACTGGCTTAATTATGTATTGTTACACTGATTTTTCTAAAGGCCCCAATATATAATTTTAATATTACATTATTGTTTTACTTTTGAATTAAATATTGATACTGGATTTAGAAAAAAAAATGGTGTCACGAGTTTTGTCATGTCATAAATACTGTTGCTAAAAAATTCCAAATAAAGGCAGTCTCATATATTTTGATAGCATGAGCACGAGAAAGCTGGTCAGAACTGATCATTTTACATTGGAGAAACAAATGTAAGTAAGACATCTCAGTCCAATCCACTGTATGCTATTATAAACCAGGATATATATATATATATATATATTTATATATATAATTGCACTTTCAGTTTGATGCAATTCGTATTGACCTACAAATATATCTCCTTTTGAAGCCAAAGGGGCAGTTACACCAAGTTTCTATGAAATTTACTAAGAAATGCTTGTCATTTGTCCCTCAGGTTGTCGACGAATCCTGTATTAAATCCATGACCAGGGACCCTTTGGCTTGAAGGTGAGTTATAAATACTTTTTCTCTGCTACTTAATATCATAACACATACCTACTGTTTGCTAATGAGTGCAAAAGAAGAAATTTACTGCAGCTAAAGAGTCTCCTGCAGCACACAGCTTAAATGCATTTTTACTTTTGACTCCCATAAACAGAAGTTTAAATCAACACATGCTTGCATGCATTTAAAATAAGTAGACATGAAATGAATCCTTGTAAAACGTGACAACTAGCCTCAACAGTAAATTGTGCACAACAATCACAACTATATACGGAAAGTCCTTCATGTTTTGCATAACCCTTTTGCTGCTGCCAGCACAGCCTGAATGAGTCCGTTCTGATTTGCTGAGGAGTGAACCAATAGGAGGATGGGGGGATGGGAGGAAGGTTGGGCTGCTGCTGTTGTTAACTTGTGCCATTTCTATTCTCAGGATTGGGGCTTAGGTAAACATGAAATCCATAGTTAATCAGAAAAGTGAGGTAAAGGGGATTTGCAGAATCAATCTTAGCTTTTCTGACTACCATGAAAAAAGGTTTAACTGGCTTACTGAGCTGCTTCTTGACTTTAGTCACTATAGGACAGATGAAGCAATGTGTAATCAGATAGATGAGTCTGATTTGACTTGGATGCTGAGTTAAATTTGTAGTAAAGAAACAGGCTGCTGGGGAACCGACCAGTTTGGTGCACAGACAGCTGTAAAAAAAAAAAGAACCTTCTAGAAAGAACAAAAAAGAATGCCAAAGAGCTCTGCAGTGACCTCTAGTGTTTTCTCTGAAATGGTGCGGCCATTACTATGCAGTGCGTAAAGATCAGGTTCAGGAGAGGTTCATTAGCGGAAGAGACTGTGCCATTAACTTTTGCAGCTCTAGGTCTTTTCTGTTCTCATCATTCCCATTTGAATGCATCTAATCTCTCCTTGTTACTCCACAGGCAACAATGGAAGTTATTGTGACAGAAGAGAAGAAGAAGATTTTTCGCGCCAGGAAAACCATGAAGATCAGTGATCGACAGCAGCTGGAGAACCTCCACAGTACTTTGCTGACAGTTGCTCCAAGTTTGTCCAACCCATCTCCACCACCTCTGATGAATGGCACGCATAAAGAGGATGGACAAAAAGGGGGCGACAAGGAGCCAAACAACATCCTGGACTTGAACACTCCCCAGACTACACCACCCGTCTCTCCAACCTCTCTGAGCTCTCCCGCACCATCCCTGTCCCTAAATTTGTCACCTTCCCCTCCCTCTTCAAGTCCAAAAGCACCCGAAGAAATAAATGCTCCCAGATCACCAATGGATCCTCTAAACATTGAACTGAAAAAGGTAGAAGAGGATGAGAAGAAAGGTGGTACACCATCATCGTCAAGTGAGCCTGTCACAGCAACTACAACAGACTGTAAGGGACAGCAGGAAAAAGACACTGAGGTGATCCCAGCTGAGGAAAAGAAGGAGGTAAATGCTTGAAAACTTTAATGAAACTGACAAATGTGTTTGTATTATTCTAAAAAATGATATGAGTTTATACTGGACTTTGTATTGAAAGTAGAGATGTTTAAAGTCCAAAAAATGTTTAATTGGTTACCTATTTTAATTTTCCTCAGGAGGAGCACACTGTAACGGAGGACCCAGCTGTGGATTTGGCAGTGGAATCTGTGAAAGGTTCGGTTACACCTGTGCCACCTGCAGTATCCGACTTCACAGAACCAATGGAAATAGATAGTGACACTACAAAGGAAATGGACGCTGAGGCTTCCACAGCCAAAGTACCAGATGAAAAGCCTTCTTCTCCCAAATGTACCACTTCCGACTCTTCCTCTTCTTCTCCCTCTGTATCTAATCCAGCTTCTTCTTGTACGGATCGAAAACAATCAGTGGAAATCAAAGATGACGACATAAAGGAAGAGGAGACTGACAAAGCAGATGTGAAGAAAGGCTCGGCGTGTGAGGAAAAGATGGAGTTGGACTCAGTAAAAGTGGAGCCCAAAAAGGAAAAAACAGATGTAGGACAAACCTCAAAGCCATCTCGACCATCGTCCACACCACCATCTGACACAGGTATGAGATGGTGGACATTGCTACAAAATAAAGCAATTATGGACTATGTGATGTGTTAATAAGATAATTTAACACAATACCAAATCATAAATGATTTGGTATCCCAAATTTGAAAGTTTGCAAGATTTCACATCAGAATGGATGATGGGTCAGGTTTCTGTTAGCATCCTTGTAATAATTTATGTTGGGATAAATCATCTTCCCCTGATCCTGAGGGGGAATATTTTTTCTTGGAAAAGTATCCAAGCAAACGTATCATTTTATTGTCATTTTACTGGGATAAATTTCCTGGAAAATACTGCAGTTTAACACGTGGAACTCTTTCACAGTTCTTGTAATGGTTGGAGGAAGTTGTGCCTTTTTTGTGTGTGACTGCAGGAGTAGGAGAAGATCACAGTTAGTACTCTATATTTGGTGTTGTTTTTACTTCAGGTTAGGGAGTCTCCAAGCACAAGAGGACCCTTTGTAAGTGTACAGGGATTGGTTCAGACCTAAGTTTGTATGCTGATTGGTCAAACAAACAGAAAAAAACACCAGGTGTAAACACTGGGAAAATGTTAGTCGTGTAAACAACGGCTCTTAATGTTAACTTTTAAAAAATGGAATAAAACACAGTCACAGAGTAATGAACCACTGGTAAAGTCCAGACTTTACTGACCCTATATGTGTACACACTTTTGACTCAATTACTAACTAACTGCTGACCAGCTTTTATGTGACTTCAGTGATCACACTGGCAATGTGAATGCAAACAGAAAAAAGCCCTCAAAGGTATGCAGTTCTTTGGAGGGCCCCAGGTCACTCAAAGGGAGACCCAACAAATGTTATTTCTGAAAGTGACTGTTGCTTGCTTGTTCGGTGTAAAGTTCATTTAAAATATTTTGGTGTTTATCTTTGTTTCCTAAGCAGTGAAAGAGGAGAAGAGCTCAACCTCGGGGCTGAAACGCACTTTATCGGAGGGCTCTGAAAAAGATGGACAAACTGTAAAAATAGAGGGGAAGAGGCCCAAGATGGAGCGTGAGGAGCTGGAGGCCCAACTGGAACTTAAAATTACTACAAAAGCTGGCAGTCATCACAAACTCGGGAAGGTTTGTATTCAACTATTCAGCTATGCTTTTACTCTAATTATAATTTTGACTCAGCCAGCTGAACTCTGCTTAGATTATTGAAAATTTCTCTTCACTAATTTTCTTAACATTTCATTCCTTTCACCTGACTCTTTTTCTCAGATTGTGCAGCAGTTAGTGGAGGAGCGATTGAAGGTATTGGAGTTGAACATTTTCGACAAACATTTCCAAGAGCTGAAGGACAGAGTAGACAAAATTGACTGTGCCGCTAAACACCAAGCCGCCATTAACACCCTCCAAGTGAGTACATGGTAACATTTTGTGTGAAATCTGTTTTTTTCCCATAAGGAGAACACATTCAGCTTTGTAAGATGCTCTCCTTTCATTTGGAAAAGTCTTAATCTAAAGTCTGCTTGCCGTTTCTTTCAGGCCAAGATTGCCCGACTATCAAAAAAGTTTGGAGAGGCCAATCAGGCATCAGAAAATAAAAGGAAACAGGAGGTAAGACGTTTTTTTTAACTTGCTAAGATCTTCATATCTGGTATGCAGGTGAAATTGTCCTGAAATGGGCTGAAACCTCTTGTTTGTTTTTCTACAGGCACTTGCTGCTGTCGCTGCTGCTGCTACTGCTGCCAAGACTGCAGCTGCTACGAACAACCCTCAAGCTCAGCGGTAAGTGTCCAGGACTAAAGAATGTCTCATTATCAGTCTAGATCCCTGTCAGCCGTACTGTATTTGTTAAGTCATGAATTTGACAGTCAAGTCTCCAGGGCTTTTTGGAAGATCTTTTAATCCTTTCAGTGCAAACTCACACCTTTGTCAGTCCACTTGTGTATCATTTTGAGGTTTCAAAACTGAAAGCATCGATGTATTTAAACATGTAATCTTTGAATCATACAGCAGTCTGTGCACGATGATGTTTTGTGTGAATATAATTTTGCTTTTGTATGAACGTGACAATACCGGACTAAAGCCAAGTACTTACTACACATGAAACCGTTACACTGTGAATAGTTGACATTGTCCCGGGTTGCTAACTGTAATCACTAGATTACAAACAAATGGACAGAATATCAATCCTTACATCCTCTAAATCCATACTTTTTTGGAAACAAGAATCCATGTCCTTTGTTCGGTTTGTCAGGATCATCTTTTTGAAAGTCTTAATTTCGCTCCAAATATTTCTAAAGACTTGTTTGGAATAAACAAACACATGCCCCAGTGTGTGTTTTGCACCTGCAAAGTAACCCCATGTGGGTCCAGGTCCTGAGTCTTGTGACGTTCTACAATGTGCAGCCTGAGCGTTTCTTCAGGCAGTGCAGAGTGTAGTTAAAACTGCACCTCTCCTCCCAACAGCGTGCTCCGTCGACAGACAATAGAGCCGCAGCCTGAGGTGCCCAGAGAGGGATTGGTGCCCTCTGTTGATAAGACTCCGGCACTGTCTGTCAAGATGGAGGGAGAAGACGAGGAAATGGAGGAGGAAGAGGAAGCAGATATGTCACGCCATGTTGCCATGGCGAGAAAGCTGGCAGAGTACAATGAAGGGAAATGCAGAGCAGACATTAAACTCCGCACAATTCCCTCGCACTTGGAAAACGTGCTCTACCACAACTGCAAGAGAAGCTCAGGGAACCCCAGGCCTGACCGCTACGCCTCTTACATTTTCCGCTACTTAGTGCCATATGACGTCTACTGTGACTGGGTGGCAAAGGTCAACTACGTTGGATTATTGGGCAAAGAGGCCTTACCCATAAACCTGAGGAGGGCGATGAGGATGTACATTGAGCGCCGATTTCCTGTGCTGTCTTGTGAGAAGTGGAGAGAAATTCGAGACGTTATCAATGAAATACTACGAGTAAAGAGAAGACCGGAGTTTTTTCGAGAGTACGAGGAAAGAACCGCTGTGTCGTTTTGACGCTTAAATGCTACAGGAACTGAAGCATACTGGGACAATTGTCATTATTTGTGATAGAATATATATAAACATTTTGTCTAAATATCACCTTCCAATCACTTAGATCTTTGTAAGTGTTCATAAAAATTATCATGTTGAAAAAGGATATTAATCTCTGCTGACTTGTACAGACTTTGTGAAGTTGGCGCCATGCTTGAAGAGAGTGAACTACAGTTAAATACTGATAAATGCTTTTGTGAAAACATGGACACACGCTTTAAGTTTGAGTTGCAGTCCTACCACAAGGATGACTGTATTACATGGAATAAAACTAAATGTCGGCACCTTACCTCATTCAGTCTTCATCCTGTAAAGGAAATAAACAACTTCAAGTGTCAACAACTCTAAGTATCAGCAATCTTTCTAAACAGGCCGGTCTGGACTTCCATGGAGGTAAAGCAGACATCCACAACTGTTTCTTCATCCAGCACAGCTGGTGAGTAACAAAGTTTTTTTTTTTATGAGTAGATGTTGTGTATGTTTTTTGTTTGTTTTTTGATAGAATGGATAGCTCCCCCTTGTGGGGGTGTAGGCTGTCACAAGTCAGCCACAACAATACACAGTCATTTCAGAGCCGTTTGGGGTTGGGGGTGATCTTCAAATAATAGTCAAAGTATAGTATTCTTGCTCATCCCTAATACATACATACACAGTTAAACAAGTGGTACGTTAGACTTGCGTCCTTATTTATTTACTTTCTAGCAATAGAATGCTACTTTTAGCTGCTCCCTTATTCACAAGGGGGTCGCCACAGTGGGTCACTTCACGTTTGATTTGGCAGATTTCCTTATGCCGGATGCCCTTCCTCACTCAACCCCAAAACAATAGCAATGTATTTTATAAACTAGTTACCAATTTATTGTGAAGACATGGCTCAACTCTGCACCATAGTCGGCTCGGCTCTGCTGCATACTCTGCTGCATGTGCTGCGAATAGTGGCTTTTGTAAATAGTGGAGTCAAAGCCACTTTGTTGTAAATTACCATAAGCATCTTGTCTGCGTAATGTTACGTCTTTATTTTGTTTGTTTTTTCAGGACAGTGTACGGATATTGGTTCGACTCTAATTTTCATAGTACACAAAAACACATAGAAAGAAGAAACACATCAATGACTATAACTTACTAACAAGTGTTTCCAATGCAGCCAATCACGTTAGTTATTTTGTGATTATGATTTTCAGCACTATAATTTAGGTACGTCACACAAACATCACGCAGGTGAGCGTGTCAAACCTCTGGCTGCTCCTTAATGTCTTAGTCCTGTTTGAGTTGAAGTGACATAGCTCAGCTGCCACAGGGAAATGTTTAGCGTTTTTTGAAAAATAAATCTACGTATATATATGCAGAATAAGAAGTCATGTTTTTTGACCATAACAGAAATACAGAAAATAGCTAACCTTACCTTTGAAGTTTCTAGGAGATGTGTGGAAAAGTGTGATTGTATTTGTCAGCATGTTGGATTTTTGCACTAGATGTTTCAAAATCTTTTGTCCATTCCATGCTGCGATGGGTTTTTAACTGCCATGACATTCACTAGCAATGAACAAATGCTGGACAATCTCTTGTGATTGACTGAGAAAAGGTGTACCCTGTGCAGGTATTTTAAAGTCTCCTCCTAACACAAGCTTTTTTTTCTTTTTTCTCCTCCCAGTAGTTCCAGTTCCCACTGCAGCCCCTGCCGCAGCTGCAGCCCCTGCTGTAGCTTCAGCTCCAACTCCCACTTCCACTTCAACTGCCATGGTTCAACAAGCCCCTATCCTGCAGCTGATCACCTCCAACTCTAATCCCGCCTCCACCTTGGCCACTGGCAGTACCACCCAGAGTCAAACAGGCACCCTCCTGCTAAAGACGGCCCATGGGAGCAGCATGATGGCTACAGGCCAGCCGCTCCTCATCCAGCTGCCTTTATCAGTAAACGGTCAGGCCGGGACACTGGTCAACATCCCTGTCTCCTCTTTGTCTGCCAGCCCACTCAACAAGGCCAAAACCACTGCTTCTACCACCACGTTTATACTCAAGCCTGCTCCTGCCACTACGACAGTAACAGCCTCTGCACCAGCTGCTGCCACTGTCCCAGCCCTCCATGGCTCCAGTGGCCAGATGTCCTCTGGCCAGATCTCTCTTGCTCGTGCTGTGTACCAAGGGGGTGCTGGGGGAATAACTACACCCAATGCTGGGGTATCTGTGACCACAGCCAGGACACCAGCTCAGTCTGTCTCTGTAGTCGGGGCCATGTCTTCAGTCTCTTCACCTGCAACCTCTGGGCCGGCAGCAACTGGATCCACTGCTCCAGGACCTCCACAGGGGATGTCTCTGACATCAAAGACAGGTGAGGGTGACAGAAGAGCAGTGAGGTGCTGCTGACATTTAATTTTCCTCAACTTAGCTCTAAATTAAGATTGTTTTGTATTTCTCAGACAACCAAGTTACAGGAACTGCTGCATCCAAAGCAGCTGCACCAGCGGCACGACCCAAAGGCTCCGTCATTGACCTCACCGAGGATGATGATGATGTCCAAGGTGAGACAAGATGACAGATTTTTAAAAAATGTATTTATTTCCCCATACTATATATTATTACTATATATATTTCTTCAGGATAATTATGTTATGTTTTATGTGTTTTATGTTTTTCAGTGACTGGAGTGAAGAATGCTACTGTTACAACTCCATCACCGAGCCCACGTACTAACCCAGTCATCAGCATTCCCAACAGTAAGACCACCAAATTAAATTACAATAAGCAAATGATTTTGTGTGTGTGACAAAATACATACTTAATACTTTATGCAGGCAGTTGTGCACTAAAGTATCTAATCATTTGAGTTGATGCCTGTGCTTTAATTCTAAATTATACATGTACTCTTAAGTTTCTTGTGTTGTGTGCTTTTGTCCTCAGGTTCAGGAGCAAGAGCATCCCCTCTAAGCAATCAGAACACCTCCAGCAATCCTCAGTTGACAGTACATCACCGCCCCCCAGTGGTGAGCATTTTGTACTGCATTCAAAATATTTCACACACGTGCACTTCACTATTTTTCTGTTCTGTAACTTCCATTTTCAAGTCTTGGTGAATTGAAGCTATTATTAGTCTTGATCAGATTGTTTAAAAGCTGCAGCAGTTAGTTGTTTTGTGAATTATCTAAGCACGAATAACCCTTTTGCCCTAACTAAAAGAAAAGAACAAAGTCTGACACCAGTTTTCTCTTTTGCAGGATTCTCCATTAAAATCCCGCAGTGTAACCACTACTACACCGACTCGAGGCTCCAGCATGGCACTTCCCCCGCTCCCTCCTGCTCCCGCACCACCACGCTTACCCCCAGAGGCTGAACGGACCTCACCTCCTCAACAACCTCAGCTAAAGCTGGTGCAGAGTCAGACCGGTATAGTGCTGTCCTGGTGTGTCGGAGAAGTTGATCGGACCTGTGCAGCTGTAGAAAGCTATCACCTTTATGCCTTTCATCAAGACAACTCTAACAGCAATGCATCTCAGCAGCACTGGAAAAAGATTGGGGAGGTGAAGGCCCTTCCACTACCTATGGCCTGTACACTGACCCAGTTCCAGTCTGGCTCCACGTATCACTTTGCTGTTCGAGCCAAAGACATATATGGGCGCTTTGGCTCATTCTGTGAACCTCAGTGCACAAATGTCATCAGTTCCAACTCTAGCTGAACCGTTACAGAAAAGAAACAGCATTTTGCCTTTGACAGTTTATGACTTCTTTCACCTGTTTTTGTGTTAGGAACTCAAATATTGTGCGCTGGACACAAACAATATCTGTAAATGTCTTTCCATATAACAACTGGGCAACTAACTGACTTGGAGAATTCAAGTGGCAAATGGTTGGTTTTGTCTGGCTCATTATATGTAATGTATTTTTTGTGACTTAAGCTGTTGTGTATATAATTGAAAAAGTTTGCCCCTCCTGCCAGGTCAGGTATTTGTGTTGTTCGCTCTTAATATTCTGACCCAGATCTTTTTTTTTTTTCCCCTTTTACTTGACAGGATTTTTCTTTTTCATGTAAACTGAATTGCACAGAAATGTATAAATGTGTGGTAGAAACGGAATGATAACTTTTGTAAGTTTTGTCTGGCAACCAGACTTTCACAAGCATAATAAAAAGGTTTTATTAAAGTCAGCGACACATTAAATATTCTGTATTTAACTCCTACTGCAGTTAGGCCTCACTCACACAGGCCTAGAGACTGGTCAGCAAATCCCCTGGAAAGCTTCAGTCGCTAGGGAAAAATGTGTATTCCCCAAATAGTTGGCAAGTCATTCCTGAGGGTGGCTGCACCGAAAACATCCTTGTGATTGCCTGATTGCTAGCAGATTGATCCAAGCTATAATAAAACTCAAAAAACTGTGACACAAACTGGAGAATGGACACCATTCAGTGGTTCAGGCTAGGCCTGCGTGAATGGGGCTTTAGCAGTTGATTTCACAGCAACTGCCAACACCAACTCCTAACCAGTCAGGGATTCCGGGAATACACATTATGTCTGATGAATGTGCACAACCATGTCAGATGGCAGTCCTCTGACTCAGTGGAAGTCTAATAATGGTGTTCGTCGCAACATCAGAAGAAGATCAAAGCAACTATTTGGATACATCCTTGTGAACGCGTCAAAAGAATTTTTGCAATGCTTAAATAGGTAGAACCACTCAGGGATTTTGGCACAAGGCTGGCTAGATGGTTTAAAGATCATTGAAGCCATCCACAAATCCATCTGTTTATCTTAAACAACTGGGCTGGAGCCCCTCCCAGTCCACCAGTCTACTACAGAACTAAGATGAACACAGAGCGACAGATAACCTGACATCAACACTTACAGCCAATTTGGAATTGCCAGTTAACCTTAACAAGCCTGTCTCTGGACTGTAAGAGGAAACTCAAGGAGCCATATGGAGAACATTCAGGCTCTACACAGAGATGTCCTGTCTGACCAGGAGGTTCGAAGTGACAACCTTGTTCCTGTGAGGTGACACTGCTAATGGCTGCATAAACGTGCTGCCTATCCTTCTACAGTGGGACTATCCACACAACCCCATTAAAACCAACGCAGAAACTGGGCCTCAGACTACCTCGTTAAGGGGTTCTTGGAATGTGGCCTGTGGAAACTGGTCGAAAGGAAAGTACTCTTGGACAAAAGCAGGCTGGCCTGTGGTAACTGGGAGAAATTCCACAACAAAGTGAGCAAAGAAGAACCAAAACAAACCATTGTGACAAAAAGTAATCAAGCTTCTGGCAGACAACTGGGTATCAAATCTTACCAGAAAGACAGTCCCGTGTCTGGAGGGAACAGTCAATGCCAAGGCTGGACAAAAGGCAAGCAGAAACTGGCTCAGACTGAGACAGGTGTATGCACTGGCTGGAATTTGGCCACAAGCTCTGACAGAGGTTAGCATGTCTGAATGAAGAAAGATAAGCAAGCTAGGTGGAAGAGGTGTGGTCTGACAGAGGTATATATTTGGGGAAAGGCAGAAAAGTAGGTGCTGTCTCAGGCCTTGATCATATTCCGTTGTGGACATGGACACAGATGGCTGGAGATCTGATGGCCGAGTAGACATTCCTGTTATACTTCTTTGATGTCACTTGAAGTCCATTGCCTGGGGTGCATGCCTAGTTGGTTCATTGTAATGTAAATTCTCTGCAGACGAGTCTGCGTAGTCACAAAAAACAGGCAGGCAGGCAGGCGGACATCCACACGGATCATTGTGCTCACTGTCTGATGTAGAAATTTATGACACTCTAACCCGAGTGGTTCTTATATAGCGCTTTTCTACTCTGCTTGAGCACTCATAGTGCTCTGTACTATAAGCTTCATTCACCCGTCTTTATACAAGCACTTTATTTCTTTGCCTAAGTGCTTTCTGTCTAGCATTCACACATTCACACTCCGATGAATGCATCAGGAGTAACTTGGGGTTCAGTATCTTGCCCAAGGATACTTTGGCATGCAGACTGGAGCAGCCAGAGATCGAACCACCAATCTTCTGATTAGTAGATGACCTGCTCATCTACTTGCTTCAGGAATGGTTCATGGCAGGGCAGCGTTCCCTGGTAAGATAAGATGAAAAACCTGACAGGTCGTGGGGCACTGCTGTGATTGCTGAGCGATAGATGAACTAAGTCTATGAAAATTTGGAGTACAGTAGGCCAAGCTCACTGCAATGTGGTAAAATCAACTGTGCAGCAAGGCAGATAATCTAAGTGGATCACTGCAAATGGTTGGCAGTGGAGATACTGGTTCACTATACTAGGCTGTGATAAGACACGCCTGGATCCAAGAGTGCTGCGTCAATGTAAGGCCTTGAAGATGAGGCCTTTTGAAATTTTTAAATCACTGCTTGGAAGTTCTCCTCACCATTGCATTTTCGACTTTACCATGGACCTCAAACTTGCACAGAGAGCAAAGATAAACTTGTGTGTCCAACTGTCTCAAACTTCATGTTAAGGATCATCGCTGGTGATAAGCTGAGCATCCATCTACAACAAGAGACCAACAGTCTTCAGTGGAAGAGCCTGCAGTATCCAAGTCTGAAGGCGGTGCATCAACAGAAGAAACTGGACCAGGAACATATCTCTGGATCTCTGTAGATTGTAACATCCTGAATGGTCTGGGGGAGAAAATTTGGAACAAACAACCTGAAATGTGGCACTTTCCCATTGGTCGGTAGTACACATTTATCACAGATCCACCCGCCCCATTCACCAGACCTGGCTCCCTGTGATTTCTTCCTCTTCCTCAAAATGAAATTCAGGTTTGAGGGTCACTGTTTTGATAACAGTGGATATGATACAATGTGCACTGCAAGCATGCAGATAGTCAATACAGAACATCTATGGAACAAAATGCAAATAGCAGGATTGCTGGAAGGAGCGTAGCACTGCTCAAGAGGACTACCTTGAAGGGGATAGTGGCCAAATTGACATTGGAGCTTTGTAGAGTCCTCTATATGGTCTGTACCAGCCAGTGTAGGACCTTTGAGCTGCATAAGCCATGTCATCATCATGACTGGTGAGGGGTACCAGCTGGCATGGAAACACTTAATTAGGCCCAACCTTAGTTATGGCTTTGGTTCTTCCAGGTCATACAGAGACCCGATCCAGTGTCCACACTCACAGACTTTGAGTCACAGGCCCTTTATGGTTGCCACATTAGTTGTGACGTCACCACATCCCCGTCACCATTTATACCAATACTGAGGGCATAAGTACTCGCTGAAGTATTCTTCTAAATGATACACTATATTGCCAAAAGTATTCATTCGCCTATCAAAATCATTGAATTCAGGTGTTCCAATCTCTCCCATGGCCACATGTGTACACCATCAAGCACCTAGGCATGCAGACTGCTTCTACAACTATTTGTGAATGAATGGGTGGCTCTCAGGAGCTCAGTGAATTCCAGCGTGGTACCGTGATAGGATGCCACCTGTGCAACGAGTCCAGTCGTGAAATTTCCTCGCTACTAAATATTCCACAGTCAACTGGTAGTGGTATTATAACAAAGTGGGAGCGATTGGGAACGAAAGCAACTCCATCACGAAGTGGTAGACCATGTAACATCACAGAGCAGGGTCAGCGGATGCTGAGGCACATAGTGCACAGAGGTCACCAACTTTCTGCAGAGTCAATAGCTACAGACCTCCAAACTTCATGTGGCCTTCA
>VUQS01010172.1:12806-25963 GCA_015108495.1 Heterochromis multidens
CAGGGCTGAAGAGGAACCAATGGAAGAGGAAGCTCCTATGTAAAGAAGCATCCATAGCCTTTTGACCACTCAGACTTGCCTTCATCTTTGGCATCTTTTCATGGGAGACGACAAACAGAGCTGACAAAAGTGGACAACTGAAGATAAGCGACCCATTTGCTGATCAGCAGTGCACCGAGCAATCAGCATAAATGTGTTGCATTGCATTGCACTTAAAGACCTTGGATATAAGATTGTTTCAACTATCCCATAATGACAACCTCCAGTGCCAGTGCTTTTAAAACACTAGACAGACATACTTTTGATTGCCTGTGAGAACCATACAGAGGACCTACAGTCATCTACTTTTCATGTTATTCTGCTCTATCCCTACTTATTCTTCATCTCTTCACTTCCGTGAAGACCGCCATAGCTATTGTGATTGTTACTCTGCACTAATGATGGATTCCTGCTCTTTCAAGATATCTAAATGAGAGGAACAAAGCTGTCAGAAATCCTGCAATTTTCCAAGTTGCTGAAGGTTACAGATGAGAAAGGTCACAAACCTGTTAACAGTAAAAGACATTTGTGCCTTTTTTCCCCCCCCAAAGCTGGTGGAATTTTTGTTGAACTCCACTGAAAGAGTTTTGCCTTAAAAATAGGTTTGGGACTGAGGCCTCTTCTCCCCAAGCCCTTAAACATTTCTATCCTGGCAAGACATCCACTGCCTGCATGTTGTTGGCACATAGACTGAAGGACTTTGGCATGTTTACCTATAATTCCCTGCAACCAGCCTACTGTCTCTGCCCCCATCTTTTTCCCTCATTTTCAGTGTCAGCTTGGAAGGTAGTTCCCAGCCACAAGTTGGAGGTGGCTCCTTTTAAAAGGAAATTAAAGGTTGGAATTGTATCGTTTAATCACATAGGCATCAATTCTTCTTTGTCAGAGGACGATATACGTAGCATGCACTTTACTCGAGCAGTGGGACTTCTAAAGCTAGAATCCTATTCATATTGTATGTAGTAGTTACATAATAATTATGCCAAAGCATGACAGATTATTGTCTCTGTAGAGTATAACCATTTACTGCCCCACACATATAGCAAAGACTAAGCAGTGTCAGTATTTACATTAAAATTTGTCTCACTTTTTCAGACATTTGCAGAATGGAAGTAAATTAATGTCATATGGGCTAATTTGTTGAACCAGCCCTCTCTTTAAGACAAGGACCATACCACCTGGGATTTTCCAGAGGGGTGTTCCGGGGCTGCACAAGCTCTCACAGCTGGTTTAACATCTTTAGATTCTTATCAAGAACATCTGCTTTCCAAATGTCAGGTGCTATGAGGCAGGTGTGAATGTGTCTGCTTCTTCATATACACTAAAGCACAAACTGTTCTTTATATAGTATGCACACATTTTAATAGTAGTTCTGCATTGAAATGCAGTCCTCTTTTAACAGCCAGTGGCTCAGATTAATATATTTGAGCTTTAAATAGCACATGTAGCTCAGCCTGTCCTTTTGGATTCTGAATCACTTTGTTAGGTCGGGTTTCATAAGCATTTTACTGAATCTGAGTATCAAATCTGAATCCGTTTGAATCTGCATTTTATATGTTAGAACTTGAATTCTTAATTGTGTATTCTTAATATTTAAGAAGACCAGATGTAAAGGTTTCATGCTCTGACTTTAATTTGAAATTTTTTGAAGTCAAGCCCATGATAAAGCTCCCAATCAGTCCCCAGCTAAAATAATCACTCAGCCACCAGCTTTAGTTATAGTATTGTTTTGAGAACACGCCCAATTTAACAGTCCCAGTAACTTGTGAGTTCAAGACTAGCAGCCCCTGTGATCAGCATGCTAACTTCCTTCCAGCTTGTGTTTGACCCTCTGGGCAACTACCTTCTGCCACCTTTATTTGATCTATAAACTAATCATGTCTTTAATGTAGTTTTTCAGTGAACAGGAAACAGAGTGCTGTGGTGTTTACTGTTATTTACTGTACATAGGACACTGATCTTCTGAGTATTCCTGCCACACACTTAACTCTTTTTGTTGATTGTTTTCCTCTCACTCGCTTCTCTTTTTTTTCTGCTTTTGAGCTCTAGTGACTTATTTTTGTACAATTTAAATGTGTTTTCCTGTCGTTTTGTGCGTGTTGTCCTCTCTGTTTCTCTGTTACGTTGTAAAGCTGACATACTTCAGAACAGGTGAGGGTTCAGACTCTGTTTTTAGTGGGCGCTACATGAATTTGTTTTCTGGGTTCAGGGTTTTTGCGGGAGTGTAGGGATGCAAATGTTTCTACTTTGTATAATGATGGACAATTGTGTATTTACTGTCTGTTCATAGTAGATTTATATATAAAAAGAAATGAGTATATTATATATCTATACCTTACAAAATACTATGATCTTGTTTTTGAAGTTGGTATTGTTTCTCAATACTTTTCATGGGTCTTAGTTACAGTTGGCCCTTTTAGGGTGTTACTGAAGGCACCTTTGGCTGTTGATTATGTGTTGAGCAGCATTTTACTGGCTGTTTTTTGTCTCAACAGTAGTGACTATTTTTTTTTTTGTTGTTTTGTTTGTGTTTGTTTTTTTTATTATTTATCCCATTGGTACCACAACACTGTTACAGTAGGTGTGCAGTCACCCTCTGCTCAGCCTTGCATATTAATGCACATACTTGTACTATTCCATACCTTTTTTTTTTTCCTCAGTGCAGATGTTGTTGCACACATATCTTGCCTGGCATCTGTTAAGTCTCAGTATTTCAAGAAATTTGAGACTACAGTTTAAAATATGAATTTTCCACATCCAAAAAAATGCCAAAGTCATGTTTGTTCCTCTTTGTTAAAGATTATCATCTGACGTATTTGAAAGAATAAGAAAAATAGCAAGGGTGGACTAGAATTGGAACATGGCCATGCTTTCCCCCTGTGTTAAATCACTATGACAGGCCTTCAAAATGGTTTTGTATGATCAACATTTATTTTCTTATCGGGCCAAGTATGCTTAGTTTTAATTTAAATTAACATTTTTTAAGCTCACAGCTGCAGTCTCATCAGCTTTGGTATGCAAGTTATGCTTCTGTATCTAAAAAATCACAGTTTGATCACAGTAGTACCCAACGTGTCCTGGCTTTTTCTGCACGAGGACCAAGGTATCTATGTCTTAAACAGGAAAAAAACATGATTGATGTTCCCTTTTTTTTTTTTTTTTTTGGGTGGGGGGGTCAATCAGACTTGCATGAAGTAAATTTGCGTATTTGAACTGAATGTATCTAGCAGAGAGAGATTCCCTCTCCCTACTAATGCACCACTAATGTCCTTAAGTCTCTAACCCTTTTCCATAACTTTTGCAGTTGAGGTATTGAGGTCAAGATATATGTTAGATTGCTTCCATCATCTTTTCAGTAAATTTCCAAGGATAATGTCTATAAAAATACAAGGTTGCATTAAATTGTGTATAAAGTAAACTTTGCCAAAACAATATCTAAGGTCTGTTTGCAGCAGGGCATTGTAGGGCACCATATCTTTTATTTTATTATGGCTTTTTTTTTTGTGGCTTTTTTTATACATTCCCTTTTTATTAGACACACAGGCACATTGTCTTCTCCTCTTTTGTAGCTGTTGGCCAATTTCTTTGTGTGATACTTGCATACTTGCATAGTCGGGATGTGAAAATGCATATAATCAGGCTATCCTGAATATCACCTCAGCTGGGATATGCTGACATCTCAGCTCATTTTAACACACTTGAAGAGATGCCTTTCAGTAACCCAGCCCAGAACATTCCCAGAACCTTTGCACAACAGTGCCAGTCATGGCTTTTATTCTGTTTAATGCTTTGGTTTCTCAAACGCTGCCAAAACTAGCACTGTCTGGCTATTCTGGCCATCTGTCTTCACTGTTAGTCTTAAAACAATGTCCAGTAACCAAAAAGAAAAAAAAAAAACAGCATTCCATTTTGGTATAATTTCCATTTATTAGGAGGTAAATCTTTTTTTTTATTTTAACCCTCACAGGTCTAAGAACTGTCTTGTTTATGTAGATGCCCTGGTCTGACTCCACTCCACTCCTCCTCTTTTCTCTCTGCATGAGCCATCTGTCTGCATGCGTTACCTGTCTGTCTGTCCCCTGCCACATACCAGCACAAGGGATCAAGCACTGAAGGACTTTCACTGTATCCAAACTGTTTTATCTCTTTACTACTTTTTTGTTTCAAGTATGGAGGAGTTTGGGTGCTTTCCATGTTGTGCTTTTACCTGTAGCATATTGAATCATCAAACCTGGCAGACTTAAGTTGAATAATTTACAACAAAAGAAATAGTATCAAGCACAGACAATAGATTTTATTGTATTTATGTAGAAAAAGAAATTGTTTTAGTGGGATGCTTTGTAAACTATAAGACCAGAATGGACTTTTTAAACATTTTTTAAACCAGGCGAGATGTGACTTTGATGGATTTTTCAGAAGACATTTGTGTGTGTTTTTTTTGTCACATCTGAATTTATCAAAGGGCTCCATCCAGATGCCTGGTCATTGTTACAGTTCCATTCCAGTAAATAAGCCAGTTATCTCTATGACCACTGTGGTTCAAAAACAAACAGTTCTAGGTTTACATATGTATAAAATGCATTTTTTTTTTTATCATTTATGTTTTTGACTTGTTCCACCATTGTTACAGAAATAGTAAATTTTTCTCGGGAACCTTTGCTCTAACATGTTGTCTTTGACATGTACAATATAAAGTATTGTTTTGAAAAAAACCTTGATGTGTGTTTTTATGCCTATTATGATGGATTTTATTGCAAAGAAAAAGGATGAAGGCAGATATTCAGGATGTGTCCTCATACACAATAAAAGAAGCGCTACTGAGATAAAAATGGATTACACTTAAAAGTCAACTTGACCCAGTCTGAATGCTTTTACTCGACGAAGACATGTCCTTATCTGCTTCCATCAATGTCATGGTCACTACTTTACAGCAATGAGTTATGGTTGGTAATAACCAGCAACATGTACTTGATGTTGAATAGAGAGAATTAATACTACACACACCCACTGCTCTAATACATTTAATCTATTTAATATATAAACATATTATATGATAACATACAAATGCCACTCTTAGTAAAATTTTTAAAAAAAAGATGAAGCCTGAGACAGGTATATGATCCAGCCTTGCAGCCATGTAGTTCCCAAGTGGCAACCTCAAAGGGTGAATATCAATGCCAATGTTGAAGTGGCAAAAACTGCGGTTTCTCTAAGGACCACTAGAGGCTGGATCTAAAAGTGAGGCAGTACCATAGTTAAAATGATAAAATGTCAAACTTCACAGCATTAAAAAAACTCTCAGGTCCAAGCCTGGTACAAAAGAAAAAAAGATTTTTTTTCCAATCAATTATCTTAAGAGGACTGGAGCTTCTCCCAGCTGACATTCGGTGGAAGGTGGGATACACCTTACAGCTAGTCCATCACATGGCAAACAGACAAACAATCATTCATGCTAACATTCACACCTACAGCCAATTTAGAACCACCAGTTAAACTAACATACATGTCTTTGGCCACATCTCCTGCAATGCACAGTTACCACAGAACATTTGGTCATATATTTGGCTCTAGCAGAAGCTAAAGGTCTGGTAATCCCCAATTTTTATTTTTTTTTTCTTTCAAGCTGGTAATCTTCAATCCCAACCAAAAGCCTATCACACTGCACACAGCTCCCTCTGGAGGCATAAAAGTTTCTTATATAAATTTAAACGTTCAAAATTGTGATCTCTAGTGCCTGCAAACAGCCTTTGGTGTGTTAAATTGGGGTAGTGTGTCTTTAAGTCCAGAGGTAGGCATCATTGGCAAGAATGGCAACAAGGGCCCCACAGTAGCTTTGACCAGGATTAACCACCCATTTGGAGAGGTCAAAGGTCTTAGCCTGTGTCCAAATAAACAGTGTTGAATCCCTGATGGTGGTGGAACTAACGCTAAGACAACAGTCCAAGAACAAATAAAGCCAATCCTGACTTTCCACCCCTCAAACAAATATACATTCCAGTGCTTTCAGTCAAGCTCTGAATTTAGTGAGTAACAGTGTAAATAATACCACTGGGCTGGATTTGTAGGCTTGTCACAGTCTCTGTAAACCATGGAGGGCTGAGACACCATGCAGTGTCAAAGACAAACGAAAAAGACAACCTCTGGTTTCTTGAGAAAATAAAGTTCAACTGCGACATGAGGAACAATATTTACCATCTTACAGATGCTGAAATGAGCTCTGAACGCTACTACAAGTAAAAAGGATGACAGTAAAGCTGGGAATGCATCCTCTTTATGGTTCCTCTGTGCCTTGAGATCCTCTAATGACGTGCTTGTGACACACACAGACTGCCCGTCTCACCTTAAGTTCACTGTATTCCCACTATGTAGTGACACGCAACCCCTGTGACCTCTAAGTCAGGCCAGGTCAGAGAAGGGGTGAAGCCCTGCTAATTGAACTTTCCCCCCCTCCTGAAGCTCAGCCCACAAGATGGTTTCCTCTTCCACAACAAAGAACTGAAAAGTCAGAAATCTTGGAAACCCCCCCCCCACACCTATTTCTTTTCCCTCTCATTTCCCTGCAGTGACATTCTGGTCTGCGGCAGCTTTCTTGCCTTGCTCATCTTCCTGCAGCGTCGGCCGTTATCAGTTAGCTCTGTCATTACCCAGCCACCCGTATGCATAAAAAAAGGCCTCATCCTCCCAGCTGTGCTCATCACCGCACTTTTTAATTGCAGGTTCAAGTGACTCCAAATGGGCGATGAGGCTTTGGCCAGTTGCTTGGATGACAAATAAAACTAATTATAGAAGAGAGTCATTAGAATTAAATTTGGATCTTCAGCACACAAACATTAGCTATACTTAACAGGTTCTAACAAACATATATGTTGGGATCATAGCGGTGGCTCAGTTGAGTAAAGTCTATGAGGTCTTGGAGAAGGAAAGGTCAACAAAATGTCTGACAAAAATTAAAACAAATCCAGCAGTTTCCCTCAACTTATTTTATTCCAAGCATGACTTTGGAGACAATGGAAATGAACGTGAGGAGCCTGTAGCCGTTTGCTGTTCTTTCCACTGGATGTTCCATCAGTCCAGTTGAGACTTCTGATCCATAGTGTATTTGAAAAGCTGTGCAGTATTTGCTTATCTTGCTACTGTATGTGTTTAGTCTACTGCTCAGTGTGCACTGACATCAAAAGGGCAAGGACACATGGCTGGAAGGTTCTGCAAACAACAACAATAGGTCACTGTCAGCTTGGGTGTCAAGAGTACAAGTGGCAGTACAAAGTTCAGTGACGGACAGCAGCACATACTGTACAGCCAGTGATTAGCCACATCAAAACCACATGCTTAATGTTGTGTAGGTCCGCCTCTTGCCAACAGAACAACCATAAACCCATCTGGGAGTTTCCATGGGACTGCTGTGGATGTCCTGCGGTTGACTATAACGGGGACATTAGCAGTGGATCCTTTGGGTCCTGTGGATTGTCTGATGGGGACTCTGTAGAGCAGGCTGTTTTGCCACATCCCACAGATGCTTGATTAGATTGGTATTTTGGGGTTTTGAGGGCCAGATCAATGCCTTGGGCTCTTTGCTATGTTTTTCAGCTGTTCCTGAGATGTTGTTGAGGTGTGGCAGAGCACACTGTCCTCCTGGAGGAGGCTGCAGCTTCTGGGGACATGCAGGCAGAGGGCCCCTTGGTCTGCCACAATGTTTAGGTGGGTGGTAGGTACCAAAATAACATCCAGATGAATGCCTGGAGAACATGGTGTTGTAATAAGATGATCAAAGTTTTTTACTTTCCCGGTCACTGGTTTTTAATGTTTAAATATTAAATTTCAATATTGTGTGCACATATGATGATATTGTAATCCATCCATCCATCCATTCATCCTTCTCTCTTCTTCTGCTTATACATTCATGATCGTGCGGGGGCTTGAGCCTCTCCCAGCTGTCATGGGGCAAGAGGCAGGGTACACCCTGGATAAATCGCCATTCTGTCATCGTAAGTAATTCAGTAAAATAGTTTTTTAATGCTTTTTTACAGTCATGGCTACAGGCTCTCTCCCCACCCCCATGTACTTGTATTATGAGTTTAATTTGCCATAAATGGCACAGCCACTATAAACAAAGGTATGCGTGAATTTGACTGACCGCTGTTGTTATTATTTACAGATTTTCTATAGATATGGTGATATCATCATTGTGTGTTGTTTTTTGACCACAATAATTGAAAATTAAATGTGGCTTTAACCTCTGTGTCCTCCTTATAAGCCTCAATATTTCTAGTGGCACCTGTGTGGTATCAGAGTGGAAAGAAATACCAGAAGATTTCCTTTTTGGTTTTCAAAGCAGTGAGTAAATATTTTATTTTTGGGCTTAATTATATTTAAGAGCATGCATTCTGTGCAAATAAAATAGCTGTTTTTTTTTCAACCTCTCTTGAGTGTAGTGAAAAACAAACGAGAAGGCTGGCTCCTGAAGCGGCGTGACCTTGTCACCCCTGCTGACCCCTGCAGTCATCACTAGTGCTAATGAAGAGCAAAGGAGGGGGGCACCTAACCCTACAAACACAGACCCTCGTCTCCTCCCCAGCCTGTAGACAAATCAAATTTTACTGCTTATTTTGTGAGGAACTATCAGCCTTGTGACTGGCTCACAGCCATGGTGAAGGCAAATTATACATTTTCATATTTGTAAACTGTGGTCTACCAGCAAAAGAAATGAAAGCACTGATTTGTTCGCGTCTGACCTAACTCACTGTCAGGCAACGATACATTTGGCGTGCATCTGAAGGAATAATGATCAACTGTTATTATAGTTAATGTTTTTTTCTGCATTTGTTTGTTTGTGAGTGAAGCAAACAGTGAAACCTTCAAAATGTTTCTTTCTTCCAGCTGTCCTTCGCCTGAACCGGATAGCAAGGCTGCAATTATTGTTTGGCTGACATCACTGACGCTAAAGTTAGATATTTTCTAACTTTGTACGGACTCAAATGTGACGATTCACATGAATCTTGTTGTAGATTATGCCCTTCTGTTTGTCAGCCTTATGAAAAGATAGCAGATATTTAAGCGCAGAAAAACAGAAGTTGGCTGCGTTAGTCAGAAATGGAACGGATAACGGATGCAGTTTATATAATGTTCACAAAAGTTACCCTACACTGTGTATGTGTGTGTGTGTGCACATGCATATAAGGTGAGGACAGATGGACTATAGACAATGTCAGAAGAGATGTGAGGCTCAGTGCCAAGGGCCAAGTTATGCATGATAAACACACAAATACAGTCCCAAGCTACATCTGCGTGCATATTTGTGCTCTGCAATTATGTTTTATCTATTGCTTAATTGATCACATTTATTTTTTAACACAACCCAGACCTGATGTCAATTGATGCAAAAAGAAAAGCCTTTGTTTTGACAGCTTGTCATGAAAGACTCCTAAATAACACTTCATACCCCAGAGAGGATTTCAACAAAAGCATCTGCCTCAACATTAATTTGGTCTCTCTGCTTTCCAGAACTCTGTGTGATTGCCTTCACTGTTTTTATAACAACAGTAATCCCTTACAGAGAGATACAAAAACAACATGACAGATCAGACTTTTTTCACGTGGCAGCATCATCAAATCTATTTTTTTAGTACATCACAAATCAGAAGTGAAAGGTGTTTTCAGAACTGCACTGCAGATGTGTTATTTATCACACAAAATGGAAAAACTAAATCTTCATGTTCTATCATGCATACACACACACAGATATGCTCTGTAGGACACTATTGGCTGTAAATGCAGGACTGCTTTTACAACTATATAACAAGTCCAGTTCCACACCCCATGAAAATCCCAGTGAGACATGCAGTGAAGAGCAACAGTGTGGGGATGAGAGGATGACATGTACATTAGCACTCAGTTATTTTTTTTAAATACACAGTCAGCTTGAAAAGACTGGAAAATGAAGGAAATCCTTTGATAAGTGGAGAAATAAAGATGTAGGTGCAGAAACTCAACTTGGCAGTAGGGCATCTTCTAGTTTGCTGTCACTAGTGTGTCTACATGCAGTGCATTTCTCTTTTTACAGGGTTGATGACAGAGACACAAGAGATCAGGGTTGTGGGAATACTTAAGGAGTGCCACACCTTTTAAGATGTACCTCGGCAGTGTCATGTAAAGGGTGTTAAGTTTGAAGCTGTGGGTCAGTATCATCTGGGGATCACAGCAGACTGAGAGAATAAGATTTCTTGGTGGACTTTAGTCCTTATAAATGGGTAAATCTTTAAGTTAATAAAGCCCATAACACACAGTGTCCCATCAGAAGGTCAGTCATTACAAATGTGTCCCATATACCCAAAACTTTTCTGTTGTGAAATCAGCATATAGATGCATGATGAACTGGAACAAGCTGACTGTGAGTGACAAAGTGTGATGATTGCAAGAAGTATAAAGCTGCTTAAGAGAAAGTGAAAGGAAATGTTAAGCAGGTTATGTAGAAATAAGGAGTATGTTCAAAACAGTGTGTTTCCACCCTCTTTGACGAAATAAAATCCTCATATTAAGAAATATGAGCCTGAGACCTGACAATAATGCAGTCACATGCTTCTGTGTAGGATCTTAGGGCGCCTGAATAAATGATGGAATGAAGGAAAGGTGGAGACAAGCTTAAGAAAAATGCCAGAACCTCTTTTTTGTCAGGGCAGTCTCAGCAGCTCAATCTCTGCCAGGTTTCTCTGAACTCTCAGAACTATTACACACTTTCTCCTCGCATTTGAACTTCTGTTCATTTACCTTATGCACCAGGATTTATTGCTTTGTTAGTTAAGATGTCCGTATGTCTACGCACATCTTTGTTCACTACATAAGGCACATAAAGTCATTCTCTTAGGTACCATGCAGGACATCAACAAGCGCAAAGATTTTACTTACCTTTGTGGCTTCTTTATGCTCAGCACCGGTTCAAATACTGGATGTGGTTATTTAAGTGTGTTGGGATGAAACAGTGAGAAAAAAAATGACTGTGGTTACATTTTTATGTGTTTTTTTGACAGTTTGAAGATCTTTAATGCAGGAAAACACACTGCTTGTTGCCATTCCTGTGTGGCCTGTTTTCAGCTTTTGTTGTGTTTGTGTAAAATATGTTCTTTCCTGTAATCAGGCCAATATATGCATTATACACAGAACAATAAGCAGCTGAGAAAACTGAATGTCTTAGTCAAACTACAGCCTGATTTCTTAGCAGGAACACCTTATTAATCACGCGTTTCATCAATCTTAACAGTTACTTGATAAAGCGAACCTTCACAACACACAACAGGGGAACCAAAGAGAAAAATCAGATATGGCTCAAACCTTTGAGGCATATTTGAAGCCTGACTAATGCTTTGTGTATTCCCTCAGTGGCAACCTACACAGCTGACTTCCAGCTTTGCCAGCAAACACATACAAACAAATATACACACACACACAGTCAAGCCAACCTCAGCCTCCAAACTGTTATAAGGTTAACCTTTGAATTTTTTTTACTGAACCAGACGAACACAGAATACCGTTTGAGGCACACAGAGTGTAAACCTTTACTTTATTCCGTTTTTTACTGCAAATTAAAGTTTTGTAGCTTTTTCCGTCTGATTTTACGGGAAACATCTGGATCTCTCGCACCACTGGAGCGGTGGCCCCGGGTGATTCTGTGCTGCTCAGCTGTGAGGGCCTGGGATAATGAGCAGGTATCAAATGGGTTCCTATGGATAAGCCGGCCTTGGTAGGAAGGGCTGCACAACAACATCCAAGACCACCATGCCAAAAGTGACTGCACACTGCAGCGTCTGTTCATATTTTTATTTTTTTAAAGCATGGTGAAAGATTTAAAAAGGATTCTGGCTGTTATTGCTTAAACTCTTAGAGATTAATTAGTTAGAGACCACAGGAATATTTGCTTGTTATTATACAGAGAGTCCAGTGACTCTGTTTTTGCTGCCATGCGGATTAGGTATAGCATGTGTAAATTCACCACATTTACAAGGGCTTGATCCTTAACCTTCATGCAGGGAAGGTCATGCCATTCCTCAAGCAGTAAGATTTGAATTAGTCACACAGATCAAAGTGTCAGCCACGCTCTTCATCTGATAAATCAATCCATTTTAAAAGTGTAAAATAAATATAGGCAATTCTCAATTTATAAATGAGGGAAAGCTGAACAGCAAGCTAGAAACAAAGGCTTGCAGATTTATTAAATAAAAGAGGCTCCCTGCTGCACAGAGTCTGCACACTGCCCCAAGCTCATGGATGTGTTATTTTTAATAAATGTGTTTAATATAAGTGTGGAGCATTACCATATTCACAAACCAACAGGAGGATGAAGCCACTGTGGGTACAGGTGCTTCCTAATTGAGACCACATTGAAAGACCATAAGAAAAATCAGATGTACCACCCCTAAAATATTCCTTTAGAGGTTTAAGATATTTAGAAACACTAGTATTTTATGTGACCAACTCACTGAAGGTCGTTGATTCTTTATACAGCTTTGCACCTGAAAAACTGACCATTCAAAGTGGGACATTGACCTCTATCCATTTTAAAACTGAATTTGGAGTTTCTATATTTAAAACCAGGGGCTAGCGTTTGTTTTACTGGTTGATAAAATTAGGCTACCCAGTTATTTCAGCAGCAGACCCTGAGTGCACTATATAGCTGAAATAGCCACAAAGAGTCAGCCTTCCGTTTACACTAACAGCCCCACGTTAACAATGAGGTCCTTTTAGTGTTTAGATTGCATCTAACCACGTCTCGGAAAACGACATGTAAACAGTTTGAATGAATTAAGAGTGAGCGGAGATTCAAAGGAATTTCTTCAGTCATTTAGGGAAGGGGGGGGGCGTCTTTGGGGTTTTTGTGTGTTTTCTTTAATACTACAGGCAGAGTTATTGTCCTTATCTGCGGTTGTTGGGGCTCCCTGCTCGTTAGGAAACACAAAGGCATCGCCATTTGAAATTATTACTCGTTATTTAGGCGTACAAACATTTTATATGACCCAGTTTGAAACTGGCCCGAATTTCCTCCACTGTTAACGAAGCTGTATTATTTTATGGTCTTTTTTTTTTTTTTTTTTTTTTAGTTGGTGTTTTTTTTTTTTTTTATGATGAGG
>VUQS01010175.1:4957-19239 GCA_015108495.1 Heterochromis multidens
CTTCAACATCCAAAAATAATAAATATGCTAAAGGGAAATGTTTTTGTTTCATCATTGTTTTGATAATTAGACAAACTACTGTTGCTTTTGTAAACACTGGGGAAAAAAAGAAAAAGAAAAAAAAAAGAGTTTGCTAACGTTTTAAATGCAGGTGTGGAGACCTGTTGATGTATTTTACCATCTACCATCCACTTGGTGTGGATTTTAAAAAGACCAATGACAAAAACAACAATGAAAAAGGGTTTGAATGTTGTTTGACAGGTTTGGTAAGGAAACTCTGAAGATGAATGAACACGTCACAACACACAAGCAAAAAACTAATTATTATTTAATTTGAATTGAAATGAATTTAACATTGGTCAAGGTCACCATTTTGGGAGTGTGTTTTTTTTTTTTTACTTAAACCCCAAATCTATTTTTAGAAGTAGCAAATCTATTTGTATAATATAAATTCAGAAAAAAATACAATATAAGCAGACTGCCAGGGCACTCCACTGTACGTGAGCGTCCTTTATCTAAAATAAATAAATAAATAAATAAAGATGGACATGTGAGCAAGCAAATGTAGCGTGAGCAGGATTATCAGCTTAAGGTCCAAACTCACTGATGTGGCCCTCCCCAGCAGCAAAACATTTAGACGCCTGGTGTAGCTTGACGTTCTGTTTGAGCTAAGAGCTCCTGAAACTTTAGTTGAAGGACCAGAGAGATAATGACAGTCTGGTGATTAAGAGGACTTTCTGTTACAAAACAACCTGTTACCTATTTGTATATCAATTGAACAAGTGTTTGAAAGTGTGTGAAACTCCCAAAGCTCTGGTTCTGAAGGGAAGAAGGTGTGCACCACTAGGCTTGGCTGGTTTATAGATTCAGTTTATTGTCTCCACAAAATCAAAAATCTAAGTTAATTTTGGTCTGACCACATGTTTATAGTGGTTTTTTTTTTGTTTGTTTTTTTTTTATAAATCAGGACTTTTAAAAAACAAAGTTTTTTGTATTTTTTTCTTTCAAATAAAATTATAATCTGCTTCCTAAACAAATCTTAAAGTTTTTTCATTTATATGAAAGATTTTGCATTGGACAAAAAATAAAGAAACCAAATGTTCAAAACAATGAAAACTGTCCACTCCAACCACTATTTGTGCTTTTTTGACCTTTGATTATTTTTTTTTTTCTTCTTCCCCTTCGTGGCAAACTCTGCTATAAGTCCATTTCCTGCGCAAGCAAACTTTTCAACCAATCAGCACTCATCCTGCACATAATGTCATCACCTTCTGACTAAGCACTGTTCATTTTTTGGAGAACTGCATCCAAGCACACCTGCATCGGTTGCATACCCCAAATCCTTCACTCTGCATAGCAAAGACCCTATGACACCAAGTTTGAACCAGGTGAGATGAACAGTTGTCGATGGACAGACAGATACACAGATTTCTAAAGGTATAAATAAGATAATCATAAAGTCAAATCAGCGAACACTTTCAAATGAATAACAACATGCCGGGAGAGGAACTCCTAAAGACGACCAGAAAGAATAAAAACAAACTAAATAAAAGTAAGTATATTTCAAAATGTAGTAGTGTAAAACCTGTAAATATTGTGCTTAAGGCGATCTTTGAGTCTTATGATCTGGGAAAGGTTTCATTGTTGCTAAAATGTGTGATTTGTTGGCACACCATTTGAAATTGCCAAAAAATGTGCATTATTAGCCACAGTGTTTCTTGCTTTGGACACCCACATCTGATTACATAATAACTCAATCCTGTGGGAAACGTGGGCCGGTTTGTAAAAATGTTTTCTGCCTCTCCGGTGCAGCATTGACAACAGTTGCTCATAGTGTCAGTGGAAAATGCATTTTCTCCATCAGCTTCAGGACAATTGCTTTGGAACAGTTTGAGAAAATTAGATCTCATCATCCCCCTACAGGGATCAATAAAGTGCCACATTAATTTCATCACTAACATGAGAAAGGAATTCAGTGTGGCAGAGAATTTTCCCATGAAGTCCAAGTTTAAATGTGCTTTAAGGCAAAGTAGCAGTACATTAAAGATGGACGCAACTTCCAGGTCTTAAAAGCAAAGTGGGATTTATCATCCTGTCCTGAATCCCTGCCACCGTGGCAACATTGTTGTTCACAATTATACTTGTGCACTGGTGTGTCTACCTCGATCCACCACAAGTGAAACTGAGCTCTTCATGTTGAACTTGGAGCTGATCCATTTTGAAAAACGTTACTTTTAGTGAAACACAGGAAGGATCTAAAACTTCAGAAGAGAATACTAGCCATGTTTTATAGGCATAATGAGCAGGCTAGATACAATTATATCCCCTCATCCCCCCCAGTCAGTCACGGCAGATGGCTGCCCCTTGCTAAGCCTGGTTCTGCCAGAGGTTTCTTCCTGTTAAAAAGTAGTTCTTCCTTCCCACTGTCACCAAGTGCTGCTCATAAGGGATAATTTGATTGTTGGAGGTTTTCTCTCTAACGTTGTAAGGTCTTTCTTTACCTATCAATATAAAACACTTTGAGGAGACTGCTGTTGTGAAACTGACACTAAATAAAATTGAATTTAACTGAATCCTTGTGCCTTTTAGTATTCTGTGGTTGCATTGCACATTACTACCAGAGACCTTTCACAGTTGCTAAGGTCTGCATCACCATCACTTGTATTTACATTTATGGGACAATGCAAGCCAATGCAAAGTGCCTTAAACCTACATTCCTTCTAGTGTTGTGTTACATCTTCCACGATAATACGGGTATAAATTTTTACAATATAAAAAAAGTGCCATATTGTGACATCAAGGATAGGCAGGCAGTGCCATGTGTTTAGAGTCCCTAGTGCACAACAGCCACCTGTCAGCCTCTGGTGACAATTAAAAAAGGAACTACTTCAAGAACCTTCAACAAAGCACAATTCTTTCCAAAATATGCAAGGAAACTGTGCCCGCTCAAGGTGGAAACAACAAACTTGTCTCACCACTTGAGGCAAAAAACACACCATCGAGTACAACCGGCCTATGAAGGAGAAGATAATAGCAGCTGGTCATGAGTGACCCAAAAGTAAACAAATGACTCACTGGAGCACTCACTAGTTGCACTCCATATGACAGGAAGAGCAAACGGTGGGTGGAAATTACTGATACAGTTATTTGGTGGAAAAGCAGGGCTTTAAGCAACTTTTTAAAAAGCCTGACCTAAGATACAAGAACCTTAGGTAGAAAATATCTCGCTATTTCAATTGTTTTATGCGACAATATTGTGCAGGTTCTTCAAGAGTTACAAGGTTTAGTTACTTTAAGTATTGTTGAACTAAAGGGTTAGGTTAGGAGTTAGGTTATAGTTTGACTTAAAACTTCCATTGAAAACACTACCTAGGCTACTTTTGTTCTTACATTTGACTTAAGCTGTGTCACTGTATGTAATGCTTTGCCACTCTTATTGCACTGTAATGCTGTTGCTGCTGGCACCTTGTGGCAATAGATTCACACTTTGAATTAGACAGTCATTCATCAATGACTGTAGCTCACTGGAAAAGAAGGCTGGAAAAGGCCGTTTATTTTGTTTGCACTAATAAATGCTGCTGACTGCAAGCTGCAATAAAACATTCAGTATTTTTTTTTCTGCATTACATATAATTTTGAGGCTATTACGCCCACCCCTACTTCCTTCTAATGGTCAGGAGGAGGCGACTCCTCAGATTTCACAAGGAAGCCCGATTCAAAACAACCGCATAGGAAAATGATAATTTGGCTGCCTTAATCTGTGACCTCAGTGAACACTTTCCTGATGAGTTTTTGTCTCGCTTGTAGTTTGAAAGCTTTTTGACCACAACTTGAGAGTCAGAAAGGACGATAAAGCAGGCTTTTCTTTAGGACACGCCCATCTTGTATCAGCAAGCAGTACACCTCAGTTTCTCAGTCAAATCGTCTGCTTGCATGAAGAGTTCAGTTTCAAAACAACAAGATGGTGATGGGGAAATGCTTACCTTAAGGTTTCACAACAGCACCTTGTTAATCCCATCTTTTACATACAGTTTATGAGTGATAGACAGATTATAAATTTTAAATTTTTTTAAAAAAAAGTGTCTTAAGCTGCTGGGCCATCATATAACACTAGAACAACTTCAGTTCACGTTGGGATTATTATACACATCTCTACTGGGACTATTTGGTGTTTTGATGATTTGATGATGGCGGTGTGCAGTGCTGTATTACATGTTGGTTCAAAATCTCCCATAGGAGTTGAACTGGGTTGGGATCTGGTGTTTTTGAAAACTATAACATTTTAATACTCATCACACCATCCAGCGACTACTTATGCCCTGTGGATGGAGGCATTATCATCCTAAAGGAGATCACTAGACATGTTTCACGACAGGACCCTCCCCTCAAAGAAGACAAGTGGATGTAAAACAAACCAGGTACATTTCTCTCTAAGTTATAACAGAGCCACCAGATTCCCACACTGCAGGGGTCGAGGTTTCATGCTTTTCCTTTAATTAAACACCTGTCTATATGTAAACAGGATCCAAAGCTACCTGCTGTGGATACATGCCGGTTAAACAACTGCTCCTGGACTTTAAGTACCTTGTCATGCGCCTACTTCGCTTCCTGTCCATTCCTCACCCTGAGGACTGTGTTAGTTCATCTTCTTCCAGTCTGAAAGATGAACAAGATGGTGAATCATGACTACAGAGAGTAACTTTCTTCATATATCATGTGACGAAGTAGGCTAACACAGCTACCATGTGACTTTAAATTAAAAGCCCGAGGGGACTGAGCAGCGGTGGACAGCACACATCTGTATCTGTATACTGACAGGCTGTTGTATGGGACTTGTAAGAAGCAGAGTAATTATTGCACGGGTTTTTAGCTTTACTGATGGTGGTGTGATCAAACCAAGCAGCTGTCAAAGGAGGAAATCCTAACGAGCTGTCAGCAGCACTGCTAGCAAAACAAGCTAAGCGCGACCCTCGTACACAGACCCGAACCCAGGGGAGCAAAAGCGAAGCAGCCACACGTAAACGTTTCAGACAAACGGCTGTTCCTTTAGTGCGAGACCGAGAAAAATCCATCCCGCTACCCCCTCCGTACCTTGAAAGCCTGGATGAGTTGTAATACGGGACTCTCTTCGAGTTCTTCCGCACCGGATTTAACGGGATGCTGTCAGCCATCTTGGCTGGGCAGTACCTGCGCGACGTCACGCAAAACGTTGGGGGATTAATGTCGCATTCACGTATCGTTTAGAAATGTCGTAGCTGTGACCATCACGGCCGAAAATGAAACGCTGTACCAACAGGCCTCATTTAAGATTAGACAGCACAGAATGAGTGTTTTTCATATCTCGCACAACATTGGTTCTGAGCAACGGGTGTGTAAAAACCAAGCAAATAAACAAAGTGGGTTTTGTCTTACCAAAAGTCGAATGTAGCAATACGAAATTCCAGATGTAAACGAAGGCAGCACAGACATTAGATCAGTTAAGGTCACTGTGTAGTCAAGTAATAAATACAGTTTATGCTAAAATAAGACTATGGAGGATGGTACGAAGTCTTAAATAGGTGGTATATTTTGCATAATGCACCATATCACGCGTTTTAAAATCCTTTGAGAAACTGTTCTAATCCGAATTTGGTAAAATTTAAGGCTTCCATTTGTGATTGAAGTTTTGCCTTGAGACTGACTCACATAGTCTCCCTGTATGGAGAAGTCTATTGTTGACTATAACCTTAAATTTGTGTTGTTTTATTTTTAATATTTTAGATAACATAACTTAGCGACTTTTTAAATGGTGGGTAGCCTAGTGATCTTGTTCTTCTTAATATTATTATTATTTTTATTGTTGTTGTTGTTGTCTATGATATATATATGTATATATTTAGATTTAATTGAGAACTTCAGACACAGCTTTACAGGTCAGCGATGAAATATAAAGAAGGTACAGAATCCATTTAAGTGCTATTTGTTTATAAGTACGTTTTTACTAATTGCAGAAAATAATTTTTTTTTTTTTAAAAATCAATAAAGATGAAAGATTAAACTAAGTGAAAAAACATATTCTTGGCTGTAATTTCTAAGAAAAAAAAGTGTAGTAGTAAGTAAAGTGTGTCACGTATAGATCTGAACATACAGATGATGTGTTCTGGTTTTTATTCGGTCCAACTGTTGTTTAAGAATGACAATTTCTCACCATAACATTGACAACGGATCTTTGCAGTTCATAGTTGTGGATGTTTATGAGCATATTTTGTGCTTTGCACTCACTGTAGCAGCAGTGGGCAGCTGTCCGGAGGAGAAAGCAGACTCTTTGCATTATTGATTATTGAACATATGTTCCCTTCTTCAGAGCAACCATACATCTAAGGAATTGTCAATTACAGTACGAGTTGAACAACTTCTTTACTGTGTAGAAAAAAACATTCACAAATGACTGCAAAGTAAAATAGCAAAATGTGAATACCCTACTAGTCTCTGTCAATTCATAAAAAGTTCTTTTTCAAGTCTATATATAATACATAAGAACAAACAAGATGTTTTACAAATATTTTAATGTCCATAATAACTTGCATAATAATTTCACCAACATTTGTCTCTTTTCAATTGATTCCAATTTCTTTACTGTCATCAATCAGCAGAGAAAAATGTCTGTTATTTCCCAGGTCAATGCCTGTCTTGGTTAGACCAGTAATCGGACCTCTTGCGGTGCTCACTCTGTCCATGCCTGCCGTGAGGGGGTGAAGCTGAGGGATGCCTCTGTTTTGGATCACTGAGATCTCGTTGTTCTTCATGGCCAGACTGTTGGTGATAGCTGTCGCATAACGGTTCCAAAATCCAGGGTCTACATTCATGGCTCGAGCTGCCAGGTCTTTCTGAAACATCTCTCCAAACTTCACAGCCTCTCCACCCAGCAGGGCCATGGGGTTCTCCACCGACAGCCGCCGGCCTCTCCTGGCCGGTGCATTGTTCCACATGTGAGTTCCCATATGAACCTGAAAATGGCATTTAAGGTGTTAGGTGTTTTTTGTTTTTTTTTTTTAAGTACAAACATAGTTATGAAGTCTATAAGACAGCTGATAGTTTATTCTTCCTGAATTAATAAACATTCATGTTTTGTTGGATCTTTTGAGTTTTGTCAAACACACCCTGATGTTTCAGATAGACTTCTTTTTTATTTATTTATTTGTTATATTTCAAGGTAAACTGCATTTTTAGACTCTGACAGTAAGAAGGTTTGAGGAGCAGGGGTTTATTATTTAGTCCAGAATCAATTTGTTGATTAATTAATTACTCTGAAACTTTTTTGATGACTCAATATGGTCAAATATTTATTTTTATAGCTTCTCAAATGTGATTATTTATATCTTTAATTTATCAATATTTTTGATTTTGGACAAAACAAGCATAATGAAGGTGCCACCTTGGGATCTGGGGAATTCTAATAGAAAAATTTTTAATACTTCTTGACATTTTAAAAATAAAGGTAATAATCAGTTATGATTTTTAAGATTCATGCAGTCAATAACAGAGATTTTGCCAATGCATCAGCTTTACAATGTTGGAATGAATGCACTAAATTATGAACAAGGTCTTAATCTTGCAGAAACCTGTATTGACTGAGCAGACTTTTATTTTGAAAGGTGCATGTTTAAGCTTCCATTGTTAAAGAACCTAATTAATTAAGTCTTAATTGATTCTTATAAGCAAAGGTACCATGTAAAAAATAATATGCGTGCTTTTTGATAAATGTTCTATATTTTAGTTTAACAACAGTTTCATTATGCAAACTAGCTTCACATTCTGTTTTTAATACAAACTATTTTTTTCTGGGAGGCACATTTGAACAAGAGATCCTCTGAATACTTTATTTCTCTAAAACTGAAACCGGGGTCTTGCTATAAAGGATGCCAACCTTGCAGGAAGTGTTGTCTTATCCACTATTCAACCCAACAGAATGAGTCCCAGTTCACCTACTTTGCACATTTTTAAAACCTTTATAGCAGTGGAGGACTCTCTTTCACCATAAAACAATATCTAATACTTCACAAAAGGTAGATCCCAACACAACACAACACAACAGAAAAGACAATCTTTATCTACCTTCAGATTGCCTTTTGTGGTGAAAGCTCTACCACAGATCGAGCAGACAAATGGTTTCTCTCCGGTGTGTGTCCGCTCGTGGATCTGAAGGGCGCTGGCTGATGAGAAGTTCTTCCCACAGACGTTGCAGTTGTGCTGCTTTGGGGTTCGGCGAGGAGGCGCAGGGCCTAGCAGGGAGGTCATACCTGGGCTACGGACCGACGGATAAGCTGGGGTGATGTGGATGCTAAAGGGAGGGTGCTGCCCTTCCATCGGGGTTTTCGGTTGACTATGACCATTCACCTCAGTTTTTATCATGCCTGATGAAGTGCTGGTAATCAGGCTGGGAATACTTTGACCCGCAGCTGAAACAAAAGCACACAGTATTCATTTATCTTCATGACAATTAACATTTCTTTAGGTTATTTTAATAAATGTTTACATGACATTTTAGCTTTACCTCTCTCTCTGCTCAGCTGGAATGACATACTGTAAGGCATCTCCTCTTTCACACATAGTTTGCTGGACTGTATTCCTCTCGGCTCTTGGGCAGCTGCTGGTGCAGAGGCAGGAGACTCAGATTGCTCTCTCTTCACTGAGGCTGCCAAATGCTCTTGGGATTCTGGCCTGCTGTTGTCAACTGCCGGTGATTTGATCGTCATGCCTTCTGAGTTGCTTTGAAAGGGAGACGCTGATACACAAGGTGAACAGGAGGACTCGGACACATGTGAGCTGTTTTCGCTACAGATCTCCACCCTTTTCTCTGATAAAGCGCCTTCAATATTGAGCTGGCTGCTGTCTTTAAAACCATTAGTTAGGGGTTTCATACCAAATGACTGGTTTAGGCTTACAGTAGAGTCAATCATCCTCATTTGGTTCTCCAGAGCTGCTATACTTGAGACAATGGCTAAAGACCTGGGAGGAGAATTAGAGTCAGAGATTAAGGGTTTAGATGGATTTATACCTTCCTCCATATTTTCTACCTCCTCTTCTCCTTCCTCGTTATCCTCTTCCATTGAAATATCATCAGTGAGGTCATTGCCATTGCTGCTGAGGCTGTCAAAGTTGTTCTCATTTACAGACATATTGCTGTCTACCTCCTGCAGTCCGTCCACCGCGGCTGAGTCTGAAATCTGCCCAACCATGTGCATACGGATATGCTGCTGAAGAACAACAGCATTGGTGAACTTCTTCTGACAAATGGGACACGAGTGTTGCACCAGAACTGGGGGATTTTCTCGATGAACACCAATGTGAGTCTTCAGGTTTCCTTTGGTGGTGAAAGCCCTGCCACACACTTTGCATTTAAAGGGCCTCTCGCCTGTGTGGATGCGATAGTGCATCTTCAGTGCACTCTGACAGCTGAGGACACGGTGACAGAGGACACACTGGTTGGGATCAGTAATCTTTTTGTCAATATTCTCCACCAGCTGCTGAAGCTTTGAGGTCTCAGATGTTTGCATAGAATCCAGGAGGCCACATGATGGGAGTTTTGTTTCTTCTGAGTTTAATGAGAGGGAAGGAGAGTTGGAGACAGGAGATGCTGAGGCAATGGGTTCAGGTGTGGTGGCCACAGATGGGATGGTGGTGCTGGTTGTTTCAAAGACAAGGTTGGGTCTCAGACTAATGGTGCAGCTTTGGGGCAGGTGTACCCCCTCTGTTTTCAGTATACTGAAGGCTTCTATCTCACGGTTAGACTGTGGAGACTCTAAAATGGGAGAGAAACGAGCCTCGCTGCCTCTGTGGTTAGGTGACACAGATACACATTCACCAGGAGCTGGCTCATAGGAAGATTTAACAGATGGTGTTACACTTACAGGGTCATTTGAGCCTCCGATACTAGTAATAGTGGAGGAAAGCGGAAGACCCAGAGTGGCTGGCAGAGTTGCTACAACCGGCTTGCTATCCAGCCATGAGGAGACAGGTTTTTCTGGAGGGACAGACATTCCATAGGGAATCCCAGAACTTGTTGGCACATTATCTAGGTATTCTGGCACTGGGAAGGGGTTCATCTGAATATGAGGATACTTCTCTTTGTGCCGCTGAAAGTGCACCTTTAAGTTCCCCTTTGTAGAAAAGCGATTGCCGCAGATGTTGCATTTGAAGGGCCGCTCTCCTGTATGGGAGCGCAGGTGGATCTGCAGAGCACTGTCGCTGCCAAACACTTTGGCACAGAACCTGCATTTATGCTTAAAGAAGGGCTCCTCTGGGCTGGGCTTCGTTTCGAACAAGGACACATTAGGCAGTTTCCCTTTCCTGTGCTTCATCAGGGCTGCAAGGGGGTCAAGTGCATTAGCTGTGGCGGCAATGCTAGCCAGGGGATTGGGAAAAATGACGCTGCTGGGGGGGCTCTGAGGTAGAAATGGCAGGCTAGAAGAAGAGCTGAGTAGACTGCTCTGTGCCAGCGAGAGTGGGCTGGAGGAGCTCAGTGTCTGAGTACTGCTAACACTGCTGGTGTGTGAGCCTGTGTAAGGAGGCAGCAACGTGGAGATGCTGCTGTTGCAGCTGGAGAGAGATGGGGTAGAGTTTTCTGAGGAGGCTGAGGTACATGTAACATCCTTAAAAGTGGGTTGCCCACATATAGTTTGTGAGGGCAGAGTTTGCGACTTTTCAAGCACAGAAGACAAAGAAACAGCCGCCTGCCCATTAATGGCAGAGGGAATCGTTCCTGACAGTGGCAGGACGGGAGGAGGGATGATGCCTTGAGAGGGGAAAGGGTTAGGCGCCAAAGACAGAGACCTGGAGACTGGATTTAATGCTGCTTGTGTTGGTTGTCTGTTCATGACAGCTACCTGGCTACAGATCTGCTCAATAAGCTGCAGTTGGTGGACCTGTTGTTGTTGCAGAGCTAGCAGGTGTTCCAGGATCACCGGGATGGCTGCTGAAGCTGCCTTCCCTCCTGGACCATTGCTATTGATCCCCTGGGAGAACTGGGCGACAGCCACCCTGGTGCTGTGAAGGATCTCAAGTGTCACGTTGGTACTTGGCATGCTGTAGCTGGCAGCTGCGGACATCTGGGAAGAAGTGGACTCAGCTGAATCTGGAGGATGAGGGCTAGGGGTTGTAGTGTATTTGTCCTGTGGGCAGTGCTCAAGCTCCATAGCTTCATCCTGCTCCCTCCCTTCCTCCAAATTATCCAGACTGTCATTGTCATTCACCAGCATCTCTCCCAGCTCAAAGCCAGCGTCCGTGGACTCTGCTGCAGATGAGTCGCTGGACGCGACGCTGGGAACTGGAGACGGCCCGACAGGAGATTCCTCTGGTGCAAGCATCCCCTCACTGTCCTTCACTATCAGCACCAAAGGATCCTCAGTGCAGACTTTGTGGTGCTCTAACAGTTCAGTCCAAGTGAAGAACTGAGCACAGCATTTGTCACAGATGTGTGTTTCCTCACTGCTATGGCAGTCTCCATTGGTCTCTTCTCTCTCCGTGTCATCCAAAATCCCTGAGAAGGAAAAAACAAGAGTAAGAAACTGATCATTTAATGTCCTGATGTTTCATCAGAGCGACAAATTTTACCTCTATCACATTTCAACTAATGTCCCTCCCCCACTTACACACACACACACACACACACACACACACACACACACACACACACAGACACACACAGCAGTGAGTCCATCTTTCCAATCTCGTGTTGTGTGGACAACCATTGTTTAACTCCACTGAACGTTGAAATCCACAAGACACCCTGCAGCGTCCAAAGATAACAAACATGTCAAGCTGAAACAGGAAGGTTTGTCAAGGAATTATCCAAAACAAATTTAGATAACACTGCATATACGTTGTACATTGTATGCACACATATGTACATTTGTATGTGTGTACAAAGGCACACAAGGAAACATTTTTGGCATTTTAATTGCAAGTAAGGTTTATTTTTAATATAAAGAATTGCATTGCAGAACCAAAACCATTCTTAGATACTTCAAAGTTTACAGCTGTGGAGTGTGTGTTCATTTTTAATGAGACATGAGTTTAAAATACTGAATTCAACAGGCTTCATAAAAAATAGCTTTAAAGTGTCTGGCAGAGGTTTTCAACTCACACTTCCTGTTTTCATTTTAAAAGAAATCAATAAAGTAAAATAAACATTTGTGACTTTTCAATGTGCACTCAGACAGTAAATATATGCTGATTTTTTTAGCATTATATAATTCTGGGTGTGTGAAAGAAAAGTGGGTTTAACACATATTTGTCAAAATATCTGTTCAGAAGAGGAGAAGTGAATTAAGCTAAAATAAACTGTCGTAACATTTCATAATCTAAGCAGTCTGAAACACACGTTATACCCTGATTGTTATTAAAACATCGTGTTTGCTCTCAGGGTCTGAAAAATTTAATTGTCCTCTCCCAGTTCTAGAAGAACACAGCTGTGAATCTGCATCAGCATCACATAAATTTTATTGCATTTCATGCAGCTAAATACCAATTTTTTACATGGAGTCAAGCATGTAAATGTACAGGAAAATAAATGTACAAAAAATATCCTGATGGGAACAGGATCTAACAGTGTGCCCTGTTGTTCTTGTTTCCAATCTGCAAAACTTTTACCTACCAATTTTTCAGATTTTAGTACAACTCTTCTTCTTTATTTTGAAATCTTCATTTCATTTTGCCCTGTTTCAGTAGCTGATATGTGACATTCCTTATGACAGGATTTCACACTTTATAATCACTGTTGCATCTGTTCAGGTTTTGCCCCATTAGGAAACAGACAGTAATGCCAGATGGGAAGTTTTGGGGAAATCAGTACTGAATTATTGTTACATATATCTGGGCTTTCCTACACTAATTTAAGGATGACAATTTAAAAAAGACTCAATGTAGAAAGATGGATATTTTCGAGGATTAGGGATGACTATGTAATTGGATTTTGTTAACTGAATATTTTTACAAACTTCCATTCTTATAAGCCTCAGATGTTAAAGACAAGGTCACACAGGCTGTCAGCATTCTCCTTAAAAACACTAAATGTGGATTTCAAATAATTTTAGCTTGGAACATGTGTGTTTGTGCTAAATTTAACACGAATGTGTGTCTATGTGGCCCCATATGTGAACATATTTTGTGTGTATGTGCACATACGTGTGTGTTTGTTTTTCCGACTTAAATCAATAAACTCCAATTATCACATTTCACCACCTAAAAGAATTACTCCCAGTGTGCTGGAGCTAAACGCAGCCTGAGACGTCTGTTATATTTACAATTATACGAACACACTGAACAAATCCTCATGCAAACACACAGAACAATGTCTGTATTAAGGAGGAAATTAGTTAACTAACACATCATAGACTATAACTCCAAATGTTGCACAACATTTGAGATCTTAAAAAATTGATTTTTTTAAAACTTTTTTCAGTTTAGGAAGTAAGAGCGTAACCAGAGTAGAGTAGTAAAATCTATTTGAAAGTCAAACTTGTCAAGGGTAAATAATCAGAGTCCTTGCCTCACAAAGTGGGTGGTCTGAAGATCACCAGGGCGATTCAGCAAACACAGGAGTGAAAACACTTCCACTGTTTTAGCACAGGATTTTGTCTGCTCTCTGTAAGATTTACTTCCAATGAAAACAAAGAAAAGATCGGATTTGATTTAAACCTTTAAATATATTTCCAAAAGTAATAACACGTGATGGGAATTTATTTAAAAATGTCACCCTCACTCAATCTATTATGTCAAGAACAGTAAACAGATTTATGTTTCTTGTGTGGTTTGGCGATGAGAGGAGAGAAAAAAATCATGAAGCTGCAGCTGAAAAGCAAACAGACTCACAGCCTAGCATTAATGCTTCTGTGACTCTCTGCGCGACCTCTGGGCCGCAGAGGTCAATGGTTCAGATGTACTAATTGTATTGTGATCCAGACATGGACCACTTGCCCCTCTCAGGGTGAGCCTGCCAAAGGTTAAGTCAGCAGGCTCAATCAAAGCCCATCTCAGAGTGGCGAAGCCCCCTGCTTGGCTGGAGGGCTGTGGGAGGGCCCGAGTCAGGAGGGCCTCTTCCACACTCGACACCTTTTCACAGCCCGGCATAAAAACAAAGTAAAATTATAATTAAATGAAAAATATGCAACAAAAACTGCGATGATGGTAAAGATTTTGAATCCATGAGTGAAACTGATTTGTTCATTTACAGGCATTTTCCTTTTGAGCATGGTGCAGTAAAAAAAAAAAAAAAAAAAAAATTAAATTAAAAAAAAAAAATA
>VUQS01010175.1:19259-31723 GCA_015108495.1 Heterochromis multidens
TTAAACATGGTGCAGAAAAAAAAAAAAAAAAATCAACATTAACATAATTAAAAAAAGTAAAATGAATGACTTACATTAGAATTATTTGGATTAATTTATATTAATGAGCCTGGTGGGATGTAAAAGTATTTTATATGATTCTGCACCAAATTCAGAGGCTAATAATACATTTTTTAAATTCTGTTAAATTTCGATAAACATTTTGGCCTCATCCAGCAGTTTAAAGGTGAATTTACACGTAAAATATTAATGCTGATATGACTTAATGCTCAGCTTCTTTGTTGATTAAAAGGTTGAAACAGGCTTTCCTGTAGGTACACAAGGAGAAAATTAAATCCTGAGATTGAAAATGTGCAAAATAAGACTTCTGGTGTAACACAGGCTGGTTATATGGCTTAATGATCTGAATCTGTTTACAAATTATATGAAATGTGCTGATAATCCTTAATCATTATTTTATTCATTAGACTCCCCAGATGTTATGATTAAAAACTTTATATATATTTGCAACATGGGTCTTGACGTTGAATAAAAACATCCTACTTTATTCAGAAGCCATTTTTAGATTATTTCCCTTTGATTTACAATATAAATGTTTGACATTAAAAGTTTAAAAGTTGGCAGGAGGGCCTTTGCCCCCCAAATAAAAAACGCAATAAAATAGATAGTCTGTAGAAATATAACGTGTAACAAAATATAAGATTTCCGCAGTTTCGGTGCGTTTCTTCTTTATTTTGGTGATTTGTTTCGATGCAGTCTTTCACAAAAGGTCCTGTTTCTTCAACATTTAAACACTATGAAATAAAATATTTTATTAGTTTTTGGTTCATATATAAAAATGTGAAATAGTTTTAGCCTACAGTTTCGCCTCCATACTGTGTCAATATATTCTCCAGCTGTTAAATCTCAACCTGCACTCTTCAAAAAAAAAAAACAACATTAAAACTAATTACAATAAGCTTCCTTGTGGTCAAATCATGAACCTGTTCAGAATTTTTACTTCAACAAAGTTTCACTGATGAGACTTGAAAGCAAAAAACTAAATAATGCTAAAATTTGCGAAGAAAATGGTAATTAAAATGATGTTAATAATTTTGTCTTGCATTTTGTTTTACAAATTGCCTGAAAAGTTTTTTGTAACAGGATAAATCATTTTAAATAAAACTCTTCTTAGACGACAGTTCTTCTTTATGGAGCAGCTTAAGTAAACCCTGTAAAAGTCGTCCAAAGCTTCCCGGACACCTACCATTTTTGCAGCGCAGTCCAGTCTGTATCGCCTCCTCATCTGACTTGAGGTGCTGCGGCTTGGCTTGCTTTCGCCGGGACATGTTGATCTGTTTGTGCGCCTCGCTGTTGCCTTTCGCCGAATCATCTACAAGCAGCGAATGGGACCCTTCGGGGAGAGCGGGTTCGGTGAAATAAGCGATCGGAGGCTGGTGTTGATGCCCGTGTGCCGATTGCGCATGTCAGTGTAATTATGATGGAGGAAGGATAATGCTTTTACGACTCTAGCTGCCCTTCGATGGGTGATTGGCTGCCGTCCAGCCAACTCACGGTAGATATGGAAATAAGGGATGGTGTTTAATAATAATTAGCTCACTTCCTGTTCGATGTGAGGCTGATTTTACGCACAACTCCGAGCAGCGCCAACATGGTTTAGTCCAACCTGAACTCCTGAGAGTGTCTTATGCGTTTTGGAACAGTCTTGGGTTAACTCTGTGGTGAAATGTTGCATCTTTAGATAGTCCGTTTGAGTTTAAGACTTTTATTTCCCCTTTGAGCTCTTGGATTAGCTTAGACATTCCACTTTGAGCTGACTCCTCGGGAGGTGGATGGTTCGATGTCCCAGCCGAATCCCTCACACACACTCAAGGCAAAAGCGTAACACTAGCAGGAGCAGCCTCAGAGAAAATAGGTTGAACACCTAAAATTGCCTCAAGCCCAGAATCAACGCGACGGAAAGGTAACTCCCTAACAGATCAGATTTCGTAGAATTGAATACGTGCGTAAAGTTAAACTTTGTGCGTAAAAATCTCGTTCAGGTCGCACGTAGATCCGATCTTAAACTGGTGACTGTCGGAAATGGGACTCCCTGGTTTATCCGAGCTACCGGCGCTCTCCTTGTTGCCTCCGCCTTCGGTCCATCATTAGATGCCCTTCAGCCGCCTGCGATAGGCTACTGCCAGGATACACAGGAGGTGTTGGAGCCCTTGCTTCATTTGTTACGACCTCCCACAATTTGGCGCCATAATAGACTGAAAAATGTGTCGGAGAAGAAATCCTCCCTCGAGTGAGCATCAGGGAAGTGTGTAAGATAAACCCAGATGAGCTCAGTTTGAAAATAAAACTAGGCTGACTACACCTTTTTTGTAGCTTGTATATATGTTTTACTGGTTGGTTGACATGATAGCAGCCAACTGCAGGCCAGAGTTTGAACTTAAATTCAGCTCAGCAATCGACAAATAAATAAAGACAAAATCTTTAAAAAAAAAAAAAAGTGAGGTGTAAAATAAAATCTGTCCTGATGCTATTGTTTGAGTCCCTTCCATAGACTGTAGCTATTTCAAAGCTGAGAGAAGAATGAAACATACTTCAGCAAAGCTGTAATCCCCTTTCACCAGACATTGTCCCCAAACTTGTAATTATGTGGTATTAAAAGATGCAGCTGGGGGACGACAGAATCAGCTGTTGATAATTGCAAGTACTACACAACAGCCTGGTATTGATCGGCATGTCTCCTATTCCCCTGCTATAGAGAGATAAGGAGGCCCCACTCCTGCTCAAATATAATTTCTTCTGACCTATCAGGTTTCTACAGACTTATGATGAATAGCCAGAGTGGCCAAGAACGCTTATCTAGAAACTCAACCCTCCTTGATTCGATATTGATTCTTTGTAACCAGCGTCAGCACACAAAATCAAACTAGCAACTACTTGACCATGATCTCGTCCAGATTCTAACTTGGCCTCCACTGGTGCAGACTCCACTCTTTGCCTTAAGCACCACTTGATTTTAATTATTTTGAACATCTGTTAGAGGAGCAAATGTGTTATTTCATATTGTTTAATATGATGAGGAAACGTAATGCATTTGAACCAGTTAGATAAATCATATTCATTAATAAAGAAGTACTGAAAGTAAACACTAAAAATACACAAATAACTTAAGTAATAATGAAACAAAAAGACACTTGGGAGTTAAACATGATGCTATTCAGGTGACCTATGCTACTAAAAGTGCTTAGCTTTCTTCAGCAGGGTACCAGAACTCTCCAGTTAATTTTGGAGCAGCAGTAAGTGGAGTTGTGGTGTTAGATTGCAATACAAACACTGGCTTAATTTAAGAAACAAAGAGGTCCTGAATCCTGGATGAGGCTATTACACAAGATTTCAGTAGGATTTTTGTTTTCAGTGGTTTTGTTGGAAAAATAACTGACCAGTAGTATTCCAGGCTATTTAATGTTCTCCAGAGAAGTCTAAAAAGGAACTTTTTAAGTTGTAAATGCTGCAAAAATGTAGCAATGACATATAGGCAGAAATAAGGATGGGTAAAGAAAAAAACAACATAAAGTACCTTTGTTTTGGATTGGGCCACAGCATCAGTGTATAGCTTTAAAAATGACTTTAAAAAGGCCATATCATATGATTCAGAACACTTTTAAGCCTTTAATGACCCATTGTGTCCTATGGATGAAGGCATTGTTGTTCTGGAAGAAACCACTGTTAAAGGTAATCATTCAGAACAACTATGTATTGGTGTGCACTCAACCTTAATTTCCTCCTGAAACCTTTTTTTTTCTCACCAATCCAGCGCCAGTGCCAAATCTAGAACCAGTTGTAGGCATTTTCAGTGAAAAAAAGACCTGTGATGGTGCCACAAAGCTGATATAAAGGAAGAAGAGGCCTAAATTTCCAAACATTGGTTGATATAGTCAGTAATAATCATTTTAGCCTGATATCCACTAACAGCTGAAAAAACACAGGAAATGCGATCTCAGTGGCATCAGTGTCTATGGCACTGAATAGCATAGAAAGTGTTTCTTTTCCTTCAGGAGCCTGAAAAAAATAAACATCAGCAAATCAGAAACCACCTGTACTAAAAAGAACATCAAATTTAATATAGATTGCAATCAATCGTAGAGATGTTTGTGGTATTTTGTCCACTCCAAAAGAACTTGGCAAAGATAGCAATTGATATGATAACAAAGTGTTATTTCATTATGATACTGCTTTTTAATTCAAAGCTAACCCAAAACACCTGCAAAACAGGTGAAAAAATACCAACCCCAAACACACTATTGTATTTTAATCAATATTTAATGAAATTTAAATGTGTAGTTTGTAATGTTTAAGCTGCTTGCACATTTGTGTATCAGCCATTTTTGAGCAAGAAATTGAGGTTGATGTACTCTCCAAGATTAAAATATAATTCTTCAGAATTGAGAAGATTCCCTGCAACCACATTTTGTCCATATGAAAATTACAGTAGTCAGTGATTTACTAGCAGCTAAAAGGAGGAACAGATACAGCAGCGTCTCATCAGCCAGTGCCAACTGAGGAATGTGAGGGCTGTTGTACAGAGCATGAGGCCACAGATGGAGATATGACAAGCTAATGACCCCTGAAGACAGTGATCAGCCACGAGAAAAATGCAACTTTCCAGAGATAGATCAAGCTGAAAGACATGGCCAGACTTTGAAACTATCTATTCATACTGAGGTATTTACCGACTAACAGCAAAAATCTCATATATGGAGCATCTGCATGGAATAATAAGGATGTTTATGCACAGATTTTTACTTAAAGAGCTTCACTGTGTGCACTTAAACCTACTGGCCTATGAGGTGATCATTGCAGACTGATGCTGTGGAGCCAAAGACTGGTTAAACTCACCAAAATGTTTTTAAAATTTAAGTTCTAATTTTTTAAATATTACCAGTTTAACAGAAGGTTTAAAGTGAGCTTTAAAGTGACCTTAAACATTTCTGGAATATTCACTTCCAAATTATTAAGTTGATAGACTGTTAGACTGTGTTGAATAAAATTACTTAACAAATGCTTAAGGGAAGATTGGTTTGAAGTCTTCGAATATTCTTTTTAAGCACTTTTAGCTAAGCCTGATTTCCTAAGAAGTTAACATTCATAGTGATCAAATACCATCCAGTCCTAATGAAGATAGTAAGAGCCCTCATATGTGATGCAGTACAAGAAATAGGTTTGATTTTCTAAGTGGTACATGATCTATGATGTAACCAGAGTATGCTACTGTTTGCATTTTTGACCAAGCTATTGTAGAGACTAAAATGATAGAGTGTCGTCATTTATGACCATTTAATATTTCATATAGAAATACTTTTATTTAATGGCTATTTGTCATAACTATACTGTTTCTTTTATCTATGACTGATATTCTAAAATATTTTAATATTTTATTAATTATGGTTTTCAATAATTTTGCATTATGCATCTGCTTCAATGCTTCTCCAGCAGTAAATATTTCTACTCTACATATGTTAGCCATGGTTCACAGCAAAACATTACAATGTAGTAATTACAAGTGAAAAATTACAATAAAATAAAAGCTTATGATGTTAAAAAAAAACATAACTTCACCCCACATAACTTTCTATTATCCTCACCATACCAATGGGACAATTCCTGTAAAAAACTACAAAATGTTGTAGGAAAAATAGACTGAAAAATTCATGGTACAGTAGGAAACATTTTTATTGTTAGAAATATCACAACAGAATATATAAATATACAACTGGAGTCCACCTCACTGGGTCACTTGAAGATTAAACACATCACAGTTACCAGGCAAATACAGTAGAAAAATTAGACAATACAGTTTCTGGAGAAATTGCTGTGGCATTGTTGCTACTGCTGGACACTGCCGGACATTGTCTTCTGTAGCCTGGGGTTTTAATTCGGTAAGACATACGTACTGTTAGGATTATAGGTATACCTGATAAAATGGCTGGGTAGACAGGTGTACGTAATAAAGTGGCCAGGTACACAAGTGTGCCTAATAAAGTGCCCGGCTTTTTTTCTTTTCTTTTCTTTTAAAGGCACACAGGTGTGCCTAATAAAGTGACCACAGGTGTGTCTAATAAAGGGGCCAGCCATTTTATTAAGCACAAAAGTGTACCAAATAAAACTGTCACAGATGTACCTAATTAAGTGGCCAGCCACCTTTTTAGGCACACAGGTGTACCTAGTAAAGTGGTTGGCCACTTATTGAGCTCCAGGATGCTAGAGCATAGATAACTGACTCAAAAATATGGGTGTGCTTGTTTTCCCATATGGTATGTACTCAAAATCACAAACAGCCAGGGACACTAATAGACAGATAATAATAGCTTTAAATTGGTTCCTGTGTTAAACTGAAAGTTTGTTTTAAAAATTAAAAAAAAGCATATTGGTCTTCCATTAACAAACTGAGGACTTTTATTTTGAAATTTGAGGCACACCTAATCCCTGCTATACGTCCCTGTCAGGGTCTGCGGCTGTTGTCTGTTGTCCTTCGGTATTTGTGTGTGAGAAAGAGGCACACGGGAGCATTTTAAAACTGTGAATGACAGTCTTTTCAGTGTATTTTGGAACAAGAAGCATTGTGCTGCAAGTAGTCAATGTATGACATCATGAAAGTGTTTGTCCAAACTGTTTATTTCATCCAAGCCAGAGGTTTGAATCATTGTCAGTTTTACAGCCTTCTTGCTGACAAAGTCATTGCATATGGCTCGCAATAGTACACTGAAGCAAGGTGGTTAAACCCAGGATCCATGCCAAAGCTTTTCTTTGATTTATGACAGTAATGTTTCTCTTCATAATGACAGTACACTGACTCAATGTGGAAAAACTAAAAGATACAAAATGAAACTGTAAATATTATCCTTTACTTTTGAGGTTTTAATGAACTGTTTTGTAAATGAGAGATAGATTAAATGTAAAAGTTTTCAGAATATACTTGTATGTCTTTAAACTAAAAGAAGGGGGAGATTTGGAGGTGTTTTGTAGGTAATTATGCAATGATTTTACTCTTGAACGAAAATGAGTTTGACGATTTAAAAGTATATTTTGGGAATGTAGTCAAGCTCATTAATAGGGCGGGATTTCTAAATTACCCACATTATCTAAGAGGTACAATGTTGAAAGCCACAGTTTGTAACTCATGAGTATTTAGAGCCAGCTGCTTCCTTTGATTTACTTTCCATTGAAACCAACAGGATCATAACAATTTTTTAGTTGAAAATATCTCTCCTCTGAAGGGCTTCAGGGTGGCAGTCTGTTTAGCCCTCGACCACTGGCACTGCGCTATATAATATCTCTAAAAGAATTGCAGTCATTCAGGCTCTGTTTCCTCATATAATCACACAAAAGGATTTTTCTAGAAAATGATCGTAAATCACAGGCTGGATCAATACAGCAGGCCCAGGCTGCACTAGCCTGATAACACAATCAATACGGGGTATTTGGATTTTAATTAATACATGACGGCACCTCAGCCCTGAAACAGTGAAATATGACCCCAAACCCTTTTGAAATACGCCCTGCAGAGTGTCACATACAACCCTGATATCTGCTACAACTCATCAGTTGTCAATGTGATCTGAGCTAAAGGAACAGAGGGCTGCAGGAAAGAGAGGAAGAGGGGATGAGGGTGAGAATACAAGTAGGCACAGTATTTGAACAACAAGCATGTAAAACAAAACAAGTCAGGATAGCAGAGGCTGGATTTAGGCCAAGCGATGCTTTTAAATGCTAACTATAGCATGGCAGCATGGCTAGACTGATACATAAATAAGCTAATATGAAGGTAATTATATTATTAATGTTGTTTTCCAAAGGTCTGTATAGTTCTTATGCTTACTGTACATTTTATTAACCTTTTTACAAAAGTGTGCAAAAGGATTTTATTGTTACAGTTACAGACATGACATTAAAATCTGTAAAATCAGCAGGTACAATGTTTATCATGTTTTCCATCTTAGCATAGCTTTAATTAAGTGCTAAATTAAAATTGAGCTGAGGCTGGAGGTAATCTTTGGCAGATATTTGGTTGTAAACCAAAGTAAATTTCTTTTGCCTATGATGATGACGATGAGTGACAAAATGTCAAAATGTTACCCCAGTTTCTCCTAATGTGTGAAACTAGGTAATTTTATTACAGTTTGACCTCACCAGAAAAACAGCAGTAATGGTCGAAGGTGGCTCTCTTGTGTCACCTAACTCAACCATCTTCATCTTTCACCATGATAATCCAGAAAATGGAGAAGAAGATTGTTGTAGATTGGACGAGTTTATCTCCTAACCATAAGCTGTATATAAAAGATGGGCTTAGCTACTCTGACATTAGCAATTAATTCTGAAGTTTGCATTTTGAATCCTCAGCGTTAAACTGCATCCACACCGGAAGCAACGTGGCGACCAGAGACCACAGAAAGCGAATGACATTAAGCAACTTCAAGCAATTATGGGCGAAATAACTCCAGGCGATGGGAAGTGGGCGAGACCCAAGATAAACTTTTCTCAACTTCCAGGCAAGCAAGTGAAGCAACTACCAATGAGAGCAAAGACTACTACTGATTGACATATGACCTGGCTGTAAATACATTAGAGGGTTAACTAGGCAACCAGAGACTGGAATGTCCACAAGCAACTAGCCGTCAGCTTCAAAACGATGTGTGATGAGCGACTTGCTTCCAATGTTCAACAGCATTCGGCTATAGCTCCCTGTGTTGGGACACCCACACCTTAATGTGGCCATGCCCCTTACTCTATTATCCAAATGGATGAGCTATAAATAAATTTACCCACCCTGAAGTTGTTATAAGGAGGTAAACTATCCACAAAGGCTAAAACCATTATTTTGTACCTGTAAACATGCTTGTTTTAAGCTGTAAAGTTTAACATGGGAGTCTATGGGGATTGACTGACCTTTGGAGTGGCCACTTGAGGAAGTGCAATGTTGGCTTCATTTTTCATCTGAAAATAAACTCTTTCCTAATGACTTTATTCCTTCATTTGTTGGTTTTAAATCTATCTCATTAGAACACAGTGTTCATTTTGTAAATCGTAGAGCAAAACAAAGCAGGATATTCTTCAGTCTGTGGTTATCCTGTGACAGGTCTGTCATACCTCAGTTTCTCAGTCGCTCGTGAAGTCGGTTTTCCTAAAGCAAAGACAGTGACAGCCAGATTGCTGAGGCTTCAAATGGGAGTTGAAGAATCAGTTGGTGATGTCACGGTGGTTATATCCATCTTTTACATACAGTCTAAGTTTCAAACACGACTAACATTGTGAAGGGGTCTTTTTTAAACCCAAATTGTGCTTTTTCTAAACCAAACCCAGTATGTTATTGCATATATTAACTAAACAGCAACAGAAAACAGAAGTATTAAAGTAAAAACACAAAAAAATGATTTGTGGCCCTCATATACATGAAGCAATAATTGTGAGTAAAATGCAACTGAAATATATAAAATCAAAGGTTTAATTTTTCAAATAATTAATTATTAAAGAAAATATGCTTGGTATAGAGTGAATGTATGCCAATCAACTAAATTTCATTTGACCAGATTTCATTAAATTTAACATTTTAGATTGTACTTATGTAACAAAATTACAAGGAAAATGTTACATGTAATCAAAGTACTTAAAGTCAGCATTCTGAGCATAAATTTTTTTTTTTGACTGTAATATGGAATACTAAGTTAAGTAGAGCTAAAAGGGAGTCATTGGGAGTCAGCCTATTCTGCTGTTTAGGTATGAGGAAATGTTGATTAATCTAATTATGGTTAACACTTTTCAATCACAACCACTGATTCAAACCTAATGGGGACAAGCGAGAAGTCAGAATCATCAAAGTCAGCGTACATATTACTCTCCTGTAAACCATAAAGCTCTGTTCAGAATATTATGGCTATCTCCTAAATAGTTGTCAAGATTTTTCAGTAAAACCCAAAAATGTCAACCTCCTTCTAAAGGAAAAGATGGTCAGGATTTATTCTCTGGGGACCATGAAAGTCTGTGCAAAAGTTCTTTTCAATCCATCCAGCAGATACTGAGGAATAGTCTGGACCACAGTTGTGTGATGACCAGCCAATGCTGCCATCTCTAACTGCTAGTTCTGCTTTAAAACAAGAGGGCTGATGACTCTGGTCCACATGGTCACGTCCCTTAAGAGAGGCCAGCAATTGTCAAAGCTGATATGGAGGCTCAGACCCAGACAGTCTCCCCTGCAATATCCAAAACCTTCACTCAGCAGTTATTGCGGTTGAATGGGATCTGGTTCTTCATCCCAAAACACAAAGCAAACGGAGAATAGACCAAAAAGAAATCAAAAGCGAACAAAGAGGGATTGAACAGAGAGCAGAGAGTGATAGACAGCACCAAGGCAGGGCTGTTAGGTTATGTAGACTGAGGGCTGAGTGGCGGGGAAATTTCTGATCGCTTTAATTCACTACACCTAACTTGGCTCGGCTCTTTCCCCCTCTCTGCTTTTATCTAACACTGTGTTTCTGTATTGATTTTTTTTCTTTATCTTCAAGGCTGGATAAGAGGACACAGAAGTGCGGGAGTGAGAGTGAATGGAGAACTTTCCTGAAGATTGCTGCTATTCTCCGGCTTATTGCCTCCTGTCCTTCATGGTTTCACATGACGTCCCGGGTGTCAGGATCGCCTTCAAGCTGGAAATGAGGAAAGTGATGATACCAGTGGGCTGGGATCAGAAAAGAGGAAATTGGCTAAGGCAGAAAAAAAATGACAAAATAAACCAGTTAAAGTGCAGGATGACATAAAATAGGTGTAAATATTTGTAAACTTTTGCTGTATGAGGAAACTGAAAGCGTGCTGAGATAATTCATCCATTTAGAGCAGGATGAGAGAAACAGGAACACAGATTAAAACACCTCCTCAGCTGCTGTTTTCTTACACATAAAAGCTTCATAATTATGTGTTTGGGACTTTGTTGACATGAAAAACTACATGACAACCACCTAACGGCAAAAAAGCTGCAGATTTCAGGAAAAAAGGAAATTATTCCTTCTTACAAACTTGCATGCTGATTAGAACAAAGGAGGCAATAAAACAGAAGCTAATTGCAACCTTCATGCACATAAAGTCTAAGGCAGGTAGAGGAAGACTCAGAGTACAATATACCGTAGTTTCTTAAACGCACCAGCCTATCTTATGACAGAAAATCTTTTGTGGAATTAATTATTTCTTGGGTGTATTAAAGCTACAAGGGTTTAAATTGAAAATAAAGAGAAAGGCAAAACCTTTTAGGTAATAGATTTCTTAAAACAAAGAAGAGGAGGGCTTAAATGTACCAGCAGGATGCCCTTTTCTTATCTCAGAAACAATTAAGCAACACAGTTGTTTTGAATAAGAATAGATTGTTTCAGATCCAGGTCTTTTTCCAGCTGAGTAACAAAGCAGACTACCTGCAGCTAGCCTTTTGTTTCATTGAGCATCAGCAGAAACAGATTTTCACATCAGCTCTCTGACAAATAATCCAGTTAGCTCTCTCTTAATCTGACAAACAAGTAAAGCTGTCCCTGCCCTCACCCGACTTATTATTCTCCGTCTGAGTTTGAATTTCAATTCTTGCAGCAATGGAGAGTGACTTAGTATACTGTATGGACTCAAGCACTGTTTGAACTGATGGGATGAAATAATGCAGAGTAAACTGTAGAATGTCAGTGACGCCTTTTTCTTTTCACTAAAATTAGGTCAAATGCATTATCCCCTGATGATTTACATTTTTAAACTTGTCCTGGTTATAAAAGAGGCCAACAAGTTAAAGACCGTACAAAAAACATCTGAGTTAACTATTTGAAAACAAAAATATATTCAAAAACTTTTTGGACTATTTTGCTTCTATAACGTCTCTTCTTTCAGACTAATGAAAAGAAAATGTCCAAAATACACATTTAGCTTTGTTTTACTGCATATTTAGGCAAGTTAGTGCATGTTTAATAAGACAACGCCTCATTTGCATATCTATACATACACTTTCATTAACTTAAACCAGTAGCACAATACAAAAAAGCATTATCCTAATGTAAGTAATTCACTGGAGAAGTGTCAGGGTCATATCTGTTAAAAATATCTGTCAAAATTTTGAATGTAATGGAATTTAACAATACGTAGCTTTAACAGCCGTTTTCTCAAAATGAGTTTTTCTCATATTCTGAGCCAGAAATTGTCATTTAAGTAGAACCTAATTATCCATTTTCCTTTCTCCTATTTTTCTGAAGGGTTTTTCAGAAGGGTTTGCTCATGTATCACTCCAGACCTGTTTTATAGAACGATTTAATCCTAAAAACACTGCTAGAACGACATTTTTCCAACTCTTGATAGTATTTCTCTGATTATTGGAAACAATCCAGAATCTCCTCGGTTGGAACCGAGGAGATTCTGGATTGTTTTACTTTTTCTTTTGCATTGTTTTGCATTTA